>SNQJ01S0026208.1:4713-31302 GCA_010110895.2 Picea sitchensis | reverse complement strand
GTAACTCCAACAGTAGGCTTCTAGATAACTCATGAGGATTATCCAACTTCACATGGCCATAACTCTCTAATCGTGAGGAGTTATGTGACATTCCACATATCACTGGAAATGGAATGACATATACTATCCATATGGAATAGTTTATCCTACAAATCCATTGATCTTCATTACATTATTCCTTAATCAAACATGGGTTCCCTAACCACATTGTTGGGCTACTCAACCACCTAACCATTTGGTATTCACAAAGCATATTCTCATGAGGGATTTCATAATAAGGGGACCACTTTGAGAACTTTATCCAAGAGTGTCTTCCCATGAGTTCTTTCACCATAAGGGGACCACTTTGGAGTTTTTCCATTTTGTTCTTCCTATCAACCATGACATGACATCAATGATATAACTCCCTTTAATATCAACACATAATTATGACACCACTTGTCATCAACCCTTTGAAAACAATTACATCAATTACCATATAACCAATAATCAATATACAATGATACAAACACATCACTATGAAAATACTTGACATCAACCCTTTGACATCAATGACAACATAGTACAACAAAGGGATGAGTGAGTCTGTCCGCCATGGAGAAATAAGGGAGAGGAAAGAAAATTAAGTTAAGTATGGAAAGGGGGGTAAGAGAGAGGAGATTAAGGAATGGAAGGCAGAAAAATGGCTAAGTATGAGAAATGAAGAGAATTTGAGAGTAATGGAAAAATGACTAAGTATCTGAAGAGAGTATGAAGAGAAGTGAAGGGATAAGAGAGGAGAGGATAAAATGACAATTAGACAAAAAAAAATCATGTTTCTTCTTGCAATATCTCCAAGGAAAAAGTATGCATATATTGGTCGTGGAGACTCAGATTTTGATTCTGTGAAATGCATGGCGAAGTTGATACTGAGGGATATGCAATGAATGTATAATAGTTCAAAAATATTCATCTTCTGATATCATTTTTTATTATTCTAGGAACAGGAACATATAGATGACCAAATTTTGGTCAACATCTTTCTACTAAATTGATCTGGTTGACTTGTATTTCCATAAGATCATTTTGTGTCCATGCTTACTTCATTTATAAAAGATTAATACTATGTTATTGGTCCCAATTGGTTATGGATTCATCAAATACATTACCATTCTTGGATAGTTTTGTACCTAATTGTTCCATAATCGATTTTATTATTAAAATTTATTATTATTGTTATTTACTTATACATACTAATATAATATTATGCTATATATATATAGTTTTCACTAATGGACTGCATTTATTTTCTTAAGGGTGGTATTTCTTAAGTCGAGCACCATTGACGACTTTGTCGAGTAGCTTCCCTTTAATGTTATCAACTGAATTGCTCCAATCAATCGGATATATTCAACTATAAATGGGCCTAACCATGCAATTTCCAATTTTCTTAGTTTGCCTTTGATTTTACTATTATATAATAATACCAAATCTCCATTTTGTGTGTATTTTATTTTAATATGTCTATCATGCCATGTTTTTTTTGTTTTTGTTTCTAAACTTCTTGTGGTGGAATGCAGTGTGTCATTCTACTTTGCCATAGTGAGGTCATATTTAAGTGCATAAGACACCCTTTTTGCATTCATATAGAAGTGTAGGGGTATTACAACTTCTTACCCATATACTAACTTGAAAAGTGTCTGGTCGGTTGATCTCTTGTATGTAGTTCGATATTCCCATAACACAGTTGGTACCTTGTCATCCCAATCATCCTAGTTAATTCCATAGATTTTCGTTAGTCCCTTATGAAATGTCTTAGTAAAGTATTTGACTACTCCATTTGAATGAGGATGATAGGATGATGTCTTGCTATGGTCAATCATAAAATTTTCCAACAATAGCTTTATTGTACCATTAAAAAAGCGAGTTCCTTGGTCACTGATGAGTGTTAGTGGCCATCCAAACCTTGTGATTATATTCTCATAAATAAATATGGTCGTTACTTACTTAGTGCAAGATTCGAATAGTTTTGCTTCAGCCCATTTATGAATTTCGTTATAATGTACTTTGCCCATGTTCTTTTTTCTCTTTTTTGGAATGGACCAACAAAGAAACTTCCTAAATTTCAAAAGGTAAACTAAGTTTTTTTCTAGTTCAAGGGCATATGATCTTTCCACGGAGATCGACCCATTCTCTGACATTTATTGCACTTACCGGTTTTAGCTCTACAATATTTATGTAATTTAGGCCACTAGAGACTTGCTTGAAAGATCTTTCTAATAGTCGTGTTGACTTGAAAGTGTCCTCCCATGAGACCAACATGTGCTTCGTCGATTATGTTTTCACTTTCGTGTTCCAATGCACATTGTCTAAGTATATTGTATGGTCCCAACTTATATAAATACCCATTAATGAGTGTGAATGGGGCGACCTTCATTGTTAATACTTTTTTTTTATGTTCTAACATATTCTTTGGTGACTTCCCCTCTTGTAAAAATTGTAATATTTCAGCCAGCTCTTTGGGGGTTGCTTCAACTCGAAACAAATGAGTCTATGGGAGCTCATCTTCTATAGTTCTTGATTCCTCACTCATTTCCAGTCAAGAAAGGTGGTCAGATACCACATTATTCTTCCCCAGTTGGAATACGATGTCGAATTCAAACTCTTGAAATAGCAGTAGCCACCTACAAATTCTTCTTTGATGAACATGTTTGTTGACTAAGTACTTCAATGCTTGATGATCAGTATAAAATGTGAATGGGCTTTCCAATAGATAATGTTGAAATTGTTTTAGTGTGGAGATTATTGTTAGACTTCTCTTTCTGTAGTTGAATAATTTATTTACGCTTTGTTTAGATTTTGACTCGCGTATGCATTTGGATGGTCGACTATCTCATCTTCTGGCTGAGCCATAATTGCTCTAACTGCTACATTCAACACATTGACATGTACATGAAACCTCTTGGTACAGTTAGGAAATCTCAATATTGGTGCTTCCACCAACTTTATTTTCAATAGTTCAAAATACTCATTCCATCCTATACTCCAAACAAATTCTACTCCATTTCTCAACAACTCATATATTGGGAAGGTAATGTCTAACAAAATTCTTATAAATTTTCTATAATATCATGTATGACCTATAAAATTTTATTTTCTTTTGGCTAATAGAGGGTTTTAGTTCAAGAATTACCTTGATTTTTTCCATATCAACCTTAATTCCATCTTTACATACCACATGCCCCAACAATATTCCTATAGGAGTGGCAAAAGTACACTTCTTGATATTCAAGGAAAGATGTATTTGTTGACATCTTTAAAGCATGATTTTTAACCGGTGTATATGATTTTTTAAGAAGTTGTAGACATTTCAATCATGAAAATAGACAACCATTGTTTTATATATGTATTTCTGAAAATCCTTTACAACTATTTTGAATAATACTCTAGGTGCATTCTTCGGTCCAAAGGGCATTACCTTGTATTAAAAAGAGTGAAATTTTGAAACAAAGGTGGGTTTTTTCCTTATCTTCTTGGGAAATAGGTACCTGATTATAGCTTGAAAATCCATCTATGAATGAATAAAATTCATTCCTTCCAATTCATTGATAATTTAATTTGTGAATGGAGTCGAGAAAGGATATGTGAGTGTTAATTTATTTATCCCTCTGAAGTCGCCACAAATCCTTAGCTTTTTGGGATAATGCTTTTTAGGTTGCACAACCATCGGACTAGTGTTGGCAGCCACCAATTTTGTTGATTTTTATCACAATTGAAATCACCACAAAGAGATTATATCTTTATGTAGCTGTCACCTCCTTCCATTTATAAATGCTTATGTTTCTGAGCTTCTTGGTGATTATTGAGCTAAATTTATCTTATAAGTTTTGCGTTCAAATTTTCGTTTGTTTTATTTTGAAATTCATGACTGAAAGCATGAATTTAAATAAAACTTGGTAATGATTATGTAGTTATATTTCCTACCTAGGAATTTTCACTTTGAAGGCACCCATATATTGATAAGCTTCAAGTTTTATAAATTCATTGATTAAATTACCACCACAATCTTTATGTTTTATGGATATCATGATTTAATCGATTCCTTGGTTTATCATTTGGTTGTAATATTTGAATTGTATGAATGAACAAAACATTGGGTTAATATTCGATATGGGTCTCATGCTCTCTACAGTCATATCAACCTTCATGTCTCTTGGTACTGGTCTGATGTACCCACGACTACACCTCACCCTACTGTCATGTGCATTAATGAAACCATTCATTGTTCAAATTGGCATTCGATGGTAATCAAGGGTTTGATACTCATTATGGGAAATGGCTCTTAGATCTGTGCACCCTTCAGTTCCTTGTATCTCTAAACTTAAATTATCGCAACATGGAAGTCTCCAAACTTCCTAGTTTTCGTGCCATTCTAGTTTGCACAGACCTTTCTCTATTACTTGTCTACTGGAAGTCGAAACCTACCTCCTGTGATATCTATTGTGTATATTTCACAGTGTCCATGGCCCCTCTGGTTCGAATCAAGACAAATGGTTTCCAAGCCCTTCTTTCCCACGATGACGCCATAGATGTCTTGAAGGCTCACGGTTGGGACATCTTCCTTAGGAAATTTGAAGGCTACAACCTTGCAGTAATGCATGCCTTTTCACATACATTTGATGGGTTTAAGGCCAAGGTCAGGGATGTCCAGTTGGAGGTCACAGAAGATTTCATATCCCAGGTGATAGGACTCCCGCTGGAAGGAGAAAAGTGGTTTAAAAATGCTAAATTGAAGGATGTTCCATGGAGTTTGTTCATGGTTTCTCGCAAATCCACCTGCTTCCCTAAAGGTATTCCTATTGCCTTTCTGAAACCTAGATGGCACAAACTTGTTTTAATTTTGAAACAATTTATCACATGTGAAGGTTTTTATGGTTTGGTCTTTTATACCACATCTGTCTACTCATGTTATTCATAGGGTTTGATTTGAACATGTTGTTCTACTTGTTAATGAGCCTTTATAAAATGTCAAAACGCTATAAGCAATAGATCATGAACTCTCTGTCGAGTCTTTTTCATCACGGGCTCATTAAAATCATGTAGCTATCACACCTATCACATATCGAGGACAATTGGGAGAGTTTCCTGAGCTAAAATGGTTTTTCCCAGACCGACAATATAGTGAACCTGCCTTTAAATGTAAACCTCAGTTTTGATAGTCCCATGACCAAAAGTTAGGGTTTCAATTCGACTAATGGCTATGAAACTAATGAATCTATGCCTATTGCTTTGAAAACCCACATGGTTAAGAAATCACGATGTATGTTTTCACCCAAAAAATTGTTGGAACAGGTAGTAGGTGAATTAAAAGGAAAATCTTCCCATGTGTTTGCGAATGAACCTAATCAGAACCATAATGATAAACCTACTATAAGGAAAATTTGTAAGGGTAAGAAAAGAAAAGTTCAGATTTGAATTTTATGAATAAGAGGTCTGGTTGATTTTTTTCTAGGAATTTAAGGAATCAGAAAAGGGATCATTTGAGCTTGATCCCTACGATTGAGGTCAATGATCAGTGTTCAAATCAAGAGATAAACAATTTCCTGGCTTAGGAAGATCCGGACAACCAATGTCTCGTGAACGAAACTAATTCCCAAGTTGAACAGTACGACTTCGTGTCTAGATTACCCCCATGTCTGAAAGGCCAAGAAGCTTTCAATGAAATTAGTCAATATTTGAGTCAAGCCACAGGGGAGCACGAAATACCTGTTGTTGATTTCATTCCACATTGGTCTGCCATTGCACCAGTACATTGTGATAGTTGCTTAGATTGGATAGAACGTTATTACAGGTATATTTAGTTATTACAGTCTCAAGTAAAATGGCTAGCTGCTCGGAATTCTCTACTGGAACGAGAGAACATAGAGTTGAAAGCACACAGAGAAAGGGAAAATAAAAGACCCAAGAGATCTGGTAATATAATCATCAAAAATACCACCAACTTCAAAGCCATCATAAATTTGGAACTGTATGATCCTTCATTTGCTAATTTCTAATGGTAAAAATGATAATGTTTGATTTTATTTCATTCTATCATAAAAAATCAAAATAGGGAAATTTAATTTTGATTTCCTTTGTTAATAATAAGAATATCTATAGAATCTATGATTCTGTAGCTAGTCTATTTTTGAATATTAGTTAGCATTATTTTCTCAATATCAATTTTGTTTTGCCATCTACAGGAAATTGATGATTTTGATGTTGATTACATGGAGAAAACATCTTGGATCACACGCTCTATTATTCATCAGTTTCTATCTTTTATGTTGATAAAACTTTGTTATTATTTTGACAAACCAACTCATACAGGAGTGGTTTCTAGTCTCACTATTTTTGTAATACTATCTATTTTGGGGGATTGTACTCTATCTTGCATGATAAGAGTTTTGTCAATCCAAACTAGTTTAAATACTGGTCACTCTTAGTAGTAAGGACATCTTTGGTTGGGATACATTATGGACATATGATTTTGAAGACTGATATGGAGAAGTTGTTCACTATTTGTCTTTAGACCTATGTGATGCTTACCCTATTATGTTTTTTCTTCCATCCCATGAAATGTTATTACGTTTGATACAAATTTAGTTTGGTTATCATATGGAATTTCATATTATTAAGTACTTTGATGATGTATGTAATTTGTTATTCCCTTTTACATCTATGATCAATCTGCCATTTAATTATTATCGATTTATTGTAAATATTAAATGATGGATTACATTAATGCTTTTAATTGAGTTTCCTCTCTTTATAAGTATTGATTATCATAAGGTCATCAGATCTGCATATTTATCATTCTATTGTTATATTCTTGCTCCAATGCATCTTTGAGTTTGTTCTGGGAGTATTAGCTCCGTTCTGTTACAGGTTTCCCTCATATGAAGGATAGTTAGGAGCTCGAATTGCACAGGGAGATAAATTCATCTTAGTTTATTAGTTACAGGTTAGTTTACTTGTTATTTAGTTAAGTTATTTATTAATGAAATAAGAATAGCCTGAATTAGCTTTGACTGTTTGACTATTCTTATTTCAAATATATTGGTTTAGCATTCATTAGTTTTAGACTTTTAAATATTCAACAGAGAACAGAAAAATGTATGTTCTTTCTTTATCTCTTTTATAAACACTTTCAAAAACATCCATTTCGCAAGATATCCAGTAAATCTTGTAAATTGTATATACACTATTTATAATCATATGCACATATTCCAGTTTCTTTTTCGACACTTGTAAATTATTAAACTTATATTCGTATTATCGTATCTTCATAGATTAGTTTCATTTCTTTTATTATTTTTAGGACTTTAGTTGGCTAACAGAGCCATTAAACCCATCAGGTCATTTCATTCCAAACGGCTTGGGTTATTTAGACAGCCCCGGTTTGGATTTGACCTTCCAGTTGACGATGTGTCACTTACGTCCGTCAACAAATGGCACTAGAAGGAGGGCTTGAATTTAATTGATGGCACATGGAGGTCGCAAGATTCCTCCCCCATACACTTGCACTCCTGTTGTAATGCGTAGTCGCTCAGGAAATAATGTTACACTTGAAACAATAACTACCTCAAAAGATAACCCTAGTATTCCTATTGAACCAGTGACACCAGTTCCTCAAGAGATTGATGTCCAAGAAATTGTCCACTAGTCACTAATAAGAATTCATAGTGCCTTAGCCCGTATCAGACAACCTAGTAGGCCACTTAATAAACCCCTTTATTTCACGGATATCCAAGAACAAATTCAAGGCACTGGTCTGCCCAAAAACCCTTTAAGTGGAAATATTATCCATCCTAATGAAACACTCATCACTAGAGCAGGAGGATCTGGTATTCCACCATCTCCACCTAGTTCTTCTCCATCCTCTTTAGGAGGAGAGTCTTCAGATGAAGGCAGTTCTTCATCAGAACCATCTCATCCTTCGACACCACCAACTCCCATGGAAAATCAAAATAATCATGCCAGACCTTGGTTTGATCAAGATGTTGTGGTTGTACTTGGACCCCAACACCCATTACCTAAACATCTAGAGAAATGGTTGCCTAAATTTGATCCAGATGCAAATAAATCCATTGAGGATCACATCAAGAAATTTATTTTGGCCATTAGACTCTGGAGTGTTGAACATGAGGATGTAGTATGCATATTATTTCCTTAAACTTTTGAGGGAAATGCCTCCACATGGTATTTTTCTCAACAGCCCCAGACCATCGTCTCTTGGGACAAGTTCGAAACTTGTTTCCTGGAAAAATTTGGAGATGATAAATCTCTGGAAGTCTTGGTTATGGAACTCTCAAGCTTAACCTTAAAGAAAAAGAAAAGGACTTTAACCAAAGGTTTCTGACATTAAAGAACAAAATCCTTGCAGATTCAATGCCCACATAAAGTTTAATTGTTGCATATTATGCTAAATCATTGCACAATAACATAGCCATATGGGTCAAAAGGTCTAAAAAGAACACATTGTTAGAGGCCTTTGAGTATGCAAGTCAAATTGAGAAATATATATTGAGCTTAAAATATAATATTAATAGTGAAGCTGAAACAAGTTTGTCTTCTAAGAAGAAAATAGAAATTCTCACTAGGCCTCCTCAACCTAAAAATCAACAAGAAACTTTAGACTTAGAGAGCTTGCAGAAATATTTCCAAAAATTGTCCAATCAGGTCGTTGACTTGAAGAGATTAGCCGAGGAGGCATCCATAAGCAAAGGAAGTTTCAAACCTCCTTTTATAAATCCTTTTCCTCCAAACTGGCCAAACTCGACCACAGAAGGTCTAAATTTCGAAAGTTTACAGTATGCTTTGCAAACCATATTAGAAGCACATGACAATTATGTTTCTATTCCTCCTGAAAATTCTGACGATACAGTTGATGAAGAGGTACCAGAAGAGGAGGACTCATATCCTCCTATTTTCGGTCACTTGACAGACAGTATCTTCCAAGTGAATTTTGAAACTGTACACCCCTACAACACAAGAAGAAAAATGCAAAACAAACCCACTCCTGAAGTAAGTAAAAATGTGTTTCTGAAACAGTCAAATCAAATTGAAATTAAACAAAGCCTAGTAACCCATGTTTTAGAATACGATTTAATTGAAGATCTGAAAAAAAAAATGAGGGCTAATATTTATGTTTTTGAACTGCTGAAATTTCCTCTTATTTTGCAGAAAATGCTTCAAAGCATCTCTGAAAACAGTAAAAAGAACGATCCTAGCATCAAAAAATCAACAGAAATTGATTCAAACACAGCTAAAAATGTCCCAATTAAAAATACATGAACCTCAAGACAAAAGGGACTTAGCATAAAAAACTGTAGCAAATGTAGATAAAATTGTTTTAGGGACACCAACAAAAAAACAATAGAATTTCGATGTTACCACACGGAAAAATGTCCCACCTTTTTTATTAACCTTTGAAATTTTTAATAGGAATGTGCATAATTGTATGATTGACTATGGTGCATCATCAAACGTGATGCCTCTATCTGTATGCCAGAAAATTAATGCAGAAGTTAAACCTTCTGATCTCAAAATTGTTCAGCTAGATCGAACGAACATTAAAGTAATTGGTGAGCTTAAGAATGTGTTGATTAGACTATCATCCAATCCTAAAGTTCATCAGATAATTGACATTATCATTTTTTATATTCCTGAAGTTTATGGTATGTTTTTAAGCAGAGATTGGTCGGAACAGCTCCACGGTTATTTTGCTACAGACTAGTATCACTTGTGGTTGCCTGAAAATGGACAACCCAACAAAATCAGGATAAACATGGAACATTATATTAAGCATACCGAAATAGATCTGAATGATACAAATGAGCCTTTAATTACATCCACAAATTCATTTGAAACGCAGGGAATGAATACCTTTTTTGTTAATTTCATGACCGAAATCTCTTCTATCATTGATCTAGGGACGCAACAATCTGAAGTTACAACCTATACTCAGACTCCAGCTTTGTTGAATATGCCAAGTACTTCTAATGACACACAATTTTGGTCCTTATAATGTGATGGATCCAAATCTAAAGAAGGAGCAGGTGGTCGTTGTGTACTCATCGATCCTACAGGTAATAAAACTTTTATTGCTTGTCGGTTAGAGTTTGAATGTACTAATAACATGGTCGAGTACAAATCACTTCTACAATGACTTAGGAAAGCACTGGATATGGATGTGCAAAATTTGATAGTATTCAGTGATTCGGAAATCGTGGTCAAGCAGGTAAGAAAGGCCATACATTGCTTATCATCACATCTGAAAAGATACCAAATAGAGGTATGGAGTTTAATGCATAAATTTTTAGCATTTAATATAAATTCCATTCCTAGGATGAGTAATTCAGAAGCTGATTTATTGGCCAATGTTGCTTCTAAACTGTTTCCCACTGAAGGTCTTTCCCCTAATGCGTTTTTGATCGAATTGTTGTTCAGACCGTTGATTCCAGATAACATCACAAATTGGAGAGTATTCAATGATGACCAACAGATCATCAACTTTCTGCATATGGAAGACACCTTCCAATATGCATTCATTGATGAATGCACTCATGATGAGAATATCTGAAACTTCACGGTAATATATGATCCTCGATATCCTGAAACGACATCCGCACTGGTAAACTCTATCCCCAGATCTATTGTGAGATTAGAGAAATTTTATGACTTGCATGACAAATTTAGAGGGGCAGTCAATTGTAAAACTAATAGTTCATCTTTGATCTATGAAACAGTTAATTTAGGAACAAAAGATAATCCTCAAAATATTAATCTGGGAAAGGGATGTTCCGAGCAAGAAAGATCATCCTTTATAAAATTATTTAAGGAATTTAAAGATGTATTTTCTTGGACGTATGATGACTTGAAAACATTTGATCAAAACATCATACAACATGTAATCCCTATGAAGCCCCAGACTCAACCTTTTCAACAGAAATTGAGGAATATGCATCCTAAATTGGAACCTATTGTTAAAAAGGAACTAAACAAATTACTAATTGCAAAGATAATTTTCCAGGTTAGGCACATGCAATGGGTGTCTAATTTAGTCCCTGTAAGGAAGAAAAGTGGTGAAATTCGACTCTGTGTCGATTTTCGGAACTTAAACCGAGCATCTGATAAAGACAACTACCATGATCCTCCAATGGAACAAATTCTATAACAGGTGTCTGGTTCCGAAAGACTATCTCTGCTATATGGTTTTTCGGGATACAACTAGGTCCTTGTGTCTCCTTCAGACCAAAGTAAAACCACATTTCATACCTCATGGGGCACTTACACCTACAGGAAAATGCCTTTTGGACTAATAAACGTCGGTGCCACTTTCCAGAGAGCAATGGATATTGTTTTTTGTGGCCTCATTAACCAGTCAATTGTGGTCTATCTTGATGATGTCACTGTCTTCTCTAAAAACAAGAAATATCACTTGTCTCACCTTAGGGTTGTCCTGGAACAATGTCGCAAGTTCGACATATCTCTCAACCCTAATAAATCGTTCTTTGCAGTAGAGCAAGTAAAACTACTTGTGTTTATAGTGTCTAAGGATGGAATGATTATTAACCCCGAAAGAACCCAAGCTATTTCTAAACTCCCCCCTCCTTCTTCCAAAAAATCCATGCAATCCTTTTTGGGCAAGATTAATTTCGTCAAAAGATTTGTCCCAAGTTTCTCAGAAATGGTTAGACCATTACAAAATTTAATTAAAAATATATATTTTGTACCTTTGGGGACCACAAGAAAGTCAAGCTTTCGATTCAATCAGAAAATCAACAAGAGAAGCCCCTCCCTTGATGAGTCCCGATTTTTCTCAGGATTTCACTCTTTACGCTTTTGCATCTGACTGATCTTATGTTGTTGTGCTTATGCAGAAAAACGTTGAAAGAAATGAGATACCCATTGCCTTCATGAGCTCATCTTTTAAAGGAGCATAACTTAATTATCCAGTAGTAGATCAATAGACATATGTTATTTTCAAAGCAATGAAACACTTCCGGTCTTACCTGTTGAAATACAGAACCAAAGTTATTGTTCCTTACCCTGCTCTGAGAAACTTGTTAGTGCAAAAAGAGTTGGGTGAGAAAAGGGAAAATTGGATGACTTCGCTACAAGAATATGACCTTGAAATAACTTCTTCACAAATTGTTAGAGGTCAAGGCATGTGTAAACTAGTGGTTGATTCAGTTGAATAACAAGAAAGTCAAATAAACACCTCAACTGTGAATCAACATAACGAAAAACAGATCAGTTGTGCACAAGCTACCCCCAATTCTTGGTATGAGAAAATTAGATTTTATTTAACGCATGGATCTACTCCTAGTAATATTGATCCCAAAAAAAAAAGAGAACTCAGGCTTAAATCTGAATATTTCCATTTAATCAATGATATATTATTTCAAAAGAACTTTGATGGTGTTTTTATGTGTTGTTTAGAAAAGGAGGAATCTGAAAGAGTGATGGTTGAACTTCATGCAAGTGAATCCGGTGGTCACTTTGGTGGAGATACCACTGCCCACAAAGTGATAAGAGTTAGATACTATTGGCCTACCTTGTTTAAATATCCCCATACGTTGTCCCGCAATTGTATAATCTGCCAAAAGGCTACAGGACGGGTGAAAAAGGCAGCTTTCCCTTTGCAGCATGTTACTATAGATGCACATTTTCAACAATGGGGCCTAGACATCATAGGACCAATTAATCCCTCTTCTTCACAGCAGCACAAGTATATCCTTACAGCAATAGACTATTTTACAACATGGTTTGAAGCTATACCTTTAAAAGTGGTTAACACCAATCAGGTAGTGTCTTTTCTGAACTCCCATATCATCACTCGATTTGGCATTCCTGAATGTCTGGTTTTTTATAACGCCTCTTATTTTTCGTCCCTTGATATGAATGTTTTCTCTCTGGAAAAGGGGATTAAATTGAAGTACCCTAACATCTACTACCCTTAAGGGAATGGTCTAGCAAAATCAACAAATAAAAATTTAATCAAGATTATTAAAAGGACAGTTTCAGAAAATCATAAGAATTGGCAGAATGCACTGTATAATGCACTTTGGGTTGATAGGGTAACTCCAAAAGMTTCTATTGATAATCCCCATYTCTTCCTCATTTACGAAAGAGAAGCCATTCTCCCCCCGCATGTCTTACTTCCTTCTCTGTAATTGTCGCAGAAAGTTCAAGAAGAGGAGTGCCCTCCTCTAGAAAATCGAATAAATGCCTTATTAAAACTAGAGGAGGTGAGAACACAAGCAAAGCAGAAACTGGATTAGCACCAACAAATTGTAAAAAGTTGGTTTGATTCAAATTCATCTTCAGATATGAATTTTGATGTTGGAGATCTGGTTCTCAAGTGGGACAAATCCCACGAGGGTAAGGGGGAACATACCAAGTTCCAAAACCTGTGGCTGGGACCATTTGTAATTTCTGGAAAATTGGGTCCCAACTCTTTCTGTCTGCATAATTTGGAGGGATATCCAGACACTTTCCCAGTGAATGACCAGGATCTCAAGAGGTATTTCACCTGATGGTTTCTGATACACCCTCTTGTAAATATTTTTAATTTTCTTTTTCGTTTTGATTTGGTTCTTTTCATTTTGCTTGATTTTGATTTGTTTTCTAAATAATTATGTCGGAGTCACCATTTCATTTATGGAAGGGGAATCATAATTCTCATTCATTAGCAACATTTGATAACTTCCCAAGCACCTGAGTAGTAAGTGATAAAACTCAGATCAACAGAAGTAAGTTTCTGTTCAAATCAGTGTTTCTGGTTTCTCATTGAAATTACAAGAAGACATGATTATCATTAACAAACTTCTAACGTTGTCCCTGTTTTAAGGAAAAAAAATCAACTGTACCTTCCCATCCTTGAGATTTTTTCTTAACAGAAATCTAAGTGTCCAAATCATGGTGAAGGTCATTAAAACAGAAGAATAATTTGTAAAAGATCAAAATTTTCATTCCGAACTATTGAAATTTTCAATATCACCCTGCCCTCTTGAATATCATGAAGTTCTGGAAATTATAAACAAATTCTAGAAGGTTGAAAGCACTTCAATGTGTGGGAAGTGTTTGTAAACTCGTCGAGACATTGAACAAGTCTACTGGCAACGAGTAAATGCATGAATGATACCAAGGCAACTTCGTCGGGGTACTGAACAGGTATGCTGGCAGCGAAGCAATGTTAGGTTTAAGAAGATCCTCAGGTATGTCTTTTAATTTAATCAAGTGTGAAGATGTTTTTATCATGAATGGATGACTCTTGGACAGGATAGAGGCACTAGAGTGGGTTAAATGACATCCCTGTCGAGGCTATGGACACCTTCTAGTAGTAGTGGCCCTGTCAACAGTATTGAAGTCAATTGCATAAGCATCGCTATACTCATAATCTAAATTAGATGCCAGATTACCTTTTTTTAGACAGAAATACATTTTATTCTAAGTTGTGTTATTTTCTGAGTTATGATCGGAATGCTTGACAAGTTGTTAATTGTTTCTAAAAAATTATTTCGTCTGATCCTCTGACATAAATTTTCTAGTGATGCAGAGATAACTACTTCGCCCAGTATGTCTCCATTGTTGGCAGCCACCAATTTTGTCGATTTTTATCATAATCGAAATCACCACAAAGAGATTATATCTTTCTGTAGCTTCCACCTCCTCCCATTTATAAATGCTTATGTTTTTTAGCTTCTTGGTGATTATTGAGCTAAATTTATCTTATAAGTTTTTCATTTAAATTTTTGTTTGTTTTGTTTTGAAATTCATGACTGAAAGCATGAATTTAAACAAAACTTGGTAATGATTCTATAGTTATATTTCCTACCTAGGAATTTTCACTTTGAAGGAACCCATATATTGATAAGCTTCAAGCTTTATAAATTCATTGATTAAATTACCACCACAATCTTTATGTTTTATGGATATCATGATTTAATCGATTCCTTGGTTGATCATTTGGTTGTAATATTTGAATTGTATGAATGCACAAAACATTGGGTTAATATTCGATAGGGGTATCATGCTCTCAACAGTCATATAAACCTTCATGTCGCTTGGTACTGGTCAGTTGTACCCACGACTACACCTCACCCTATTGTCCTGTGCATTAATGAAACCATTCATTGTTCAAATTGGCATTCGATGGTAATCAAGGGTTTGATACTCATTATGGGAAATGGTTCTTATATCTGCATGCCCTTCGATTCCCTGTATCTCTAAACTTAAGTTATCGCAGCATGGCAGTCTCAAAACTTCCCATTTTTCGTGCCATTCTAGTTTGCATAGACCTTTCTCTGCTACTCTTCTACTGGAAGCTGAAACCTACCTCCTGTGATATCTATTGTGTCTATTTCACAATGGCCATGGCCCCTATGGTTTGAATTGAGCCGAATGGTTTCCAAGCCCTTCTTTCCCACGATGACGCCATAGATGACCTGAAGGCTCACAGTTGGGATATCTTCCTCAAGAAATTCGAAGGCTACAACCTCGCGGTCGCACAGGACTTTGCACAGACATTTGATGGGTTTAGGGCCAAGGTTGGGGATGTCTAGTTGGAGTTCATAGAATATTTCATAGACTGGGTGACAAGACTCCCACTAGAAGGCGAAAAGTGGTTTAAAAATGCTAAATTAGAGGATGTTCTATGGAATTTGTTCATGGTTTCTCTGAAATCCACCTACTTCCCTAAAGGTATTCCTATTGCCTTTCTAAAACCTAGATGGCACAACCTTGTTTTAATTTTGAAATAGTTTATCACATGTGAAGTTCGATATGGTTTGGTCTTTTTATACCACATCCATCTACTCATGTTATTCATAGGGTTTGATTTGATCATGTCATTCTACTTGTTAATGAGCCTTTATAAAATGTCAAAACGATATAAGCGACAAAGCATGAACTCTGTGTTGAGTCTTTTTCATCACGGGCTCGTTAAAATCCTGTTTCCATCACACCTATCACAGATCGAGCACAATTTGGATAGTTTCTTGAGCCGAAATGGTTTTTCCCAGGCCGAAAATACAGTGAGCCTACCTTTAAATGTAAACCCCAGTTTTCATAGTCCCGTGACCGAAAGTCAGGGTTTCAATTCGACTAATGGCTATGAAACTAATGAATGTGTTCCTATTACTTTGAAAACCCTCGTGGTTAAGAAATCACGATGTATGTTTTCGCCCAAAAAAACATTGGAATGGGTAGTGGGTGAATTAAAAGGAAAATATTCCCCTGTGTTTGCGAATGAACCTAATCAGAACCACAATGATAAACCTACTATAAGGAAAATTCATAAGGGTAAGAAAAAGTAAAGTTCAGATTTGAATTTATGAATAAGAGGTCTAGTCGATTGTTTTCTAGGAATTTAAGGAATCGGAAAAAGGATCATTTGAGCTCGATCCCTACGATCGAGGTCAATGATCAGTGTTCAGATCAAGAGATAAATGATTTCCTAGCTCAGGAAGATCCTGACAACTAATGTCCCGGGAACGAAACTAATGCACAAGTCGAACAGTATGACTTTGTGTCTAGATTACCCCTGTGTTTGAAAGGATAAGAAGGCTTCAATGGCATTAGCCACGATTTGAGTCAAGCCATAGGGAAGCATAAAATACATGTTGTTGATTTCATTCCACATCGATCTGCCATTACACCAGTACATTGTGACAGTTTCTTAGATTGGATCATGAATTAACAATTGTGACAGTTGCTCAAAATTCATTAACAATTCAATTTTGTTCATGAATTCATGGAAACAATTAGGAAAGGAATATTTTGAGGATTTAAAACGCATTCAAGAACTGCCATACATCCCAAGGGCATCTACCATTGACTCTGGAAATCCATAGATAGCATAAGTCCATACCATATGTATAATAAAGCATGTGCGTCGAACTCTATTTATCAATCACTCACACTATTACAGGGATATTTCGTTGTTACAATCTCAAGTAAAACGGCTAGCTGCTTGGAACGAGAGAACCAAGAGTTGAAAGCACAAACAGAAAAGGAAAATAAAATACCCAAGAGATCCGGTAATATAATCATCAAAAATTCCACCAACTTCAAAGCCATCATAAATTTGGAACTGTCTAATCCTTCATTTGCTAATTTCTAATGGTAAAAATGATTTTGTTTGATTTTATTTCATTCTGTCATAAAAAATCAAAACAGAAAAATTTATTTTTGATTTCCTTTGTTAATAATAAGACTAGCTACAGAATCTATGATTATGTAACCAGTCTATTTTTGAATATTAGTTAGCATTATTTTCTGAATATCAAATTTGTTTTGCTATCTACAAGAAATTGATGATTATGATGTTGATTGCATGGAGAAAACATCTTCGATCATACACTCTATTATTCATTAGTTTCTTTCTTTTATGTTGATAAAACTTTGTTATTATTTTGACAAACCAACTCATACAGGAGTGGTTTCTAGTCTCACTATTTTTGTAATACTATCTATTTTGGGGGATTGTACTCTATCTTGCATGATAAGAGTTTTTTCAATCCAAACTAGTTTAAATACTGGTCACTCTTAGTAGTAAGGACATATTTGTCTGGGATACATTATGGACATATGATTTTGAAGACTGATATGGAGAAGATGTTCACTATTTGGATTTAGACCTGTGTGACGCTTACCCTATTATGTTTTTTCTTCCATCTCATGAAATGTTATTACGTTTGATACAACTTTAGTCTGGTTATCATATGGTATTTCATATTATTAAGTACTTTGATGATGTATGTAATTTGTTATTCCCTTTTACATCTGTGATCAATCTGCCATTTAATTATTATCGATTTATTCTAAATATTAAATGATGGATTACATTAATGCTTTTAATTGAGTTTCCTCTCTTTATAAGTATTGATTATCATAAGGTCATCAGATCTGTATATTTAGCATTATGTTGTTATATTCTTTCTCCAATGCATCTTTGAGTTTGTTCTGGGAGTATTAGCTCTGTTATGTTACAGGTTTCCCTCATATGCAGGACAGTTAGGAGCTCGAATTGCATAGGGAGATAAATTTAGCTTAGTTTATTAGTTACAGGTTAGTTTACTTGTTATTTAGTTAAGTCATTTATTAATGAAATAAGAACAACATGAATTAGCTTTGACTGTTTGACTATTCTTATTTCAATTATATTGGTTTATCATTCATTAGTTTTAGACCTTTAAATATTCAATAGAAAACAGAAAAATGCATGTGCTTTCTTTATCTCTTTTATAAACACTTTAAAAAACATCCATTTCGCAAGATATCCAGTAAATCTTGTAAATTGTATATACATTGTTTATAATCATATGCACATATTCCAATTTCTTTTTCGACACTTGTAAATTATTAAACTTATATTCGTATTATCGTAGCTTCATAGATTAGTTTCATTTCTTTTATTATTTTTAGGACTTTAGTTGGCTAACAGATCCATTAAACCCATCGGGTCATTTCATTCCAAACAGCTTGGGTTATTTACACAAGCTCGGTCCGGATTTGATCTTCCAGTTGACGGTGTGTCACTTACGCTCGTCAACAACTAGTCCATTCATACTTTTTTATAGGGTAAATGATCCCAGCTGCCAATATTCCTTCGATTTATTTCTACACAATTGGTTTATACTTGTGTGCCAAATTATAAGGACATTTTTTATGGGTTTAGCTCCTAGAATAAGGTCGATTTTCATTTCCTTTGTTTCCTTAACTAGTCCTTTTAAGAATTTGTAAGCCTAGGAAAACACACAAGGGTTTTTAGGGGGTTTGATTACTTTTGGAATCATAATGTGTCCCTTATTAATTCTTTCTTTGTGCATTCAAGGCTTTGCACAAAGGTAAACAGTAAAATATTGGGATTGACTATGAATTTACAAAATGTGTATGGGCCTTATGAGGGTAAGCAAATTTACTAGGAAAATTTGTTTTCTTTTAAGTGTTCTAAAATTGATAACCTCATTATTGTGCCAGGGGGGGATTATGAGGTATAATCCATCACCAGACGACACTCCTTATGAACATTTCTACTTGCAAGTTGCAATGCCTAAATACTTTCTTTTTTTGTTGGAATCCTTTTCCTATCACGTTATAGGAAGAGTTTTCTAAATTTTGAAGGTTGAGGTATGCCCTTACTTTATGTGGCAAAGTTGACCTACTTGATTAACAAAAATGCAATCTTGAATAAGACATCTTTCATGTTGATATAAAAATTTAATATTAGAAAATAAGTAGCATCCTAAATGAGATAGTTTCTCATGTAGAAATAAACTATTACTATTACAAGTAAGTAAATGTGTGTTGTATAGAGAAAAACAAGGCAACTTTCCAAATAAATAATTTTATTGCGTAACTTTGAGAACAATGTATTCTTGTCATCAGCTAAGAGAAGATAAAAATGCACATATGTGGAGGTAATTGTTTTTAGGATCGAATAGGGTCCACTATATTTTAGTTAATTCACATCATGCTAGCACCATGTGTGCTTCTCTCGTCATTTCCATATATCCAAGAGTGTGGGAATGAAATCTACCACATGATAATTTGTGCATGATATATTTTTCATAGTTTTAGGGCCAATGAAGCCTCATTGAAATCAAAATTCTCTCAGTGTACTTTTATTAATCGATCAAATTAATAAACAAGTAATTACAATCTATCCTCTTGTTAGAGAATATCCATCTATTCAAAAACTTCCAGATATAACTTTGCGTGTTCTCTAAATGGAGTGATTATATGATTCACCTTGAATGTAGAGATTACTTGTTCCACCAAGGGAGAAATTTTGAAGACAATGCACCTAAACACTTTTCAATTCTAACCTAACCTCTTTATATGTTGGTCTAGTCCTTATAATCATTGGAATGATCTTGCTAAGAACAATCAATTCAATTGATAACATCAAGGTTGTGGTAGCATTTAAACTTTACTCCCCTAAGTAATTAGACCTGTTCAATTTTTTAGTTGGGTTTAAAAAATAAGATGCATATTTGTAATGTTCTAAACACACTATATTTGGAAAAACAACTTTCAATCCTTGTCCTAATATTTATCAATAAGTGCCCTCCAAACCCATATGAGCGTTGGAAAGGCTTGAAAAAGGACTTCATTCCCAAAAGAAATTGGCATAGACATCCAATGCACGGTAACATAAATCTCAACGGTTTCTTTGATACCACAAGTTCATTTGGTATTATCTCTTTAAAGCTTTTTTCAAGTGGTTTCTTTGTTCTTTTTAGTACAATCTCCCCTTTTCTCCATCAATAATTTTAGAACACCCAAATTCTAATCTTGGATACAACAAATTTTCAAAATGCTATGCTTTCTACACACCTCCTGCTTAAACGCGAGGAGACCCAAACTTGTTCATAAAATTCTATAATGGTGTATAATCAAGAGTCTAGGTGCTTGTCAAGAAGGGACAACTTTGTTGTATGCAATTACATTACCCAAATGATTCATTGCCCATTTTCTTCAACTAGAACATGTTCTCAAAGAAAAAGAAAAAACCATTACTGTTAAGAACCAAACCTCAATATATCATGGAAAAACCTCAGGAAAAGTACTCAACGCCTTGAAACAGATATCATTTCAGATAATAAGCCTCTTCGAGGGGGCAACCTCCTTTTACCCCACTTAAATGTTCAAGTACAAGATGATTCAAAATGAAAATGTCTCCTTGGTATATATAGGAGACTAGGAGGTATAATTACAAAAGAACCAAACCTCAATAATATATCATGGAAAACTCGTGAAAAGTACTCAACGCCTTTGAAACAGATATCATTTCAGATATTGGCCTCTGAGGCAAACCTCCTACCCCCAATTTAAAATGTTCAAGTACAAGATGATTCAAATGAAAATGTCTCCCTGGTGGCTATAGGAGACTAGGAGGTATAATTACAAATCCATGGCCTAAAGCTCACATAAATAAAATAATTCCTACTAATATAATATACCCCAATTAAGGGGTAGGCATGAGCCAACATTAGGCTTAACATGCCTCCCCTTGAGACAAGTGTTGTCCTAAACGCTTGAGGCAACTCGATTCTTTTCTCAGAGCAAAGACTCATCTTCCCAAGTGGAATCTTCAGTCGGTAGTTTCCATTTAATGAGATAATCTAAAATGACTATTCCTTAATGGGCGAATTCTTGTGTCGTTGATGGCTTGTGCTCCACATGATTTTTCCTTCCTCGCCAAGTTCGGAAATATGGTTTGAACTGGGATTTTGTCACCTATAACCTTCTTTTTAAGCATGAAACATGGAAACTGGGTGTACTCATGAAGATGCAGTAGCTCCAATTTGTAATGCCATAGTACCAATCTTTGCAACACCTTATAAGGTCCATAGTACTTTGGTGATAATTTATTATCCCTTTCCTTTGGATTGCTTGAGGGACATCCGCTTGTATGGTTGTAGTCTTAAAACACCCAATCCCCTACTTCAAAACTTCTTCACTCCGATGTTGATCCTCATTTGTTGTTTTATGCGATTATGTGCTATGGTCATGTTGTCCTTTAAGATTTCGAGATTTGTGGATTCTCAATGTGATATTCCACTCTTTGAACCTTATATTTTTCTTTGTAGAAGAAGTGATGGAAGGAGGGTGGTATCCATAAAGTGCCATAAATGGTGTCATTTTGTTGCAGCAGTGAAAGGAAGTGTTATACCTCACCATCTCCGCCAAGGGTAACCATTTGAACATTAGTTTTAAGTCCATCCCAAAAACCTTCTGACTCTATGGTGGTTTTCAAAATCCCGAGTGCCTTCCTACCAGATAGGTGTGTAATTCCAATAGTACTTTTTGTTGGAGTTGGGAGTCCTTACATAATATAAGTGATCTTGTACCATAGTGAATCATTTTTCCATGTAAATAACCATGTAATCGGAATCCTCACTGCAAACCTTTAAATGAGAGTCCACATTTTTTTGCCATTTTTCCATTCATCCCTTGCTTCTATTATCCAATCGGGTTGGATGATTGAGATAGCACAAAGAAAGGCCTCAACATCTTCATCCTTTCTAGAGTGCATCCGCCACAACATTTTGCTTCCCCTTTTATAGACGATTTCAAAATCATAGCTCCAATATCTGTTACCCATTTGTTGTTCTCCGAAGATAGTCATTAACTCCAAGAAGTATTTAAGACTATCATGACTGCTTTGACCTTTGAAGTGCCTACCTATTAGGTAAGGACGCTTTTCAATGCATGTAGTATTGCCATCATTTCCTTCATAAATGGGTTTGTAAGTCCCTTCCCTTGAGTGGTCAATTTCTCAAAAGCCAAGGGCCTTCCTTCTTGCAGCATTAGACAACATTCAATTCCATTCTCATGCATCACACTCCACAATAAAGGTTTTGTGAAGTCTCGAGTGGTCAAGCCAGGAGCTTTAAACATCACCTCTTTGCTGTTAAAATATTGAGTTTTCTCTCGAGTCCATGAAAATGCATCCTTCTTAGTTAGTGCCGCTAAAGGTGTTGTTATTCTTCCATAGTTCAAAAAAAAATTGCAGTGGTAACCTGTCAAACCCAAAAAAACTCTAAGATTTTTTAATGTTTTGGGAATCGCCACCATCATGGCCTTAATCTTGTTAGGGTCTACCTTGACACCTTCATGAGATACAATATGACCCAAATACTGTACCTTTCTAATTCCAAAAGAAACATTGATGGTTTGGCATATAGTTGTTGTTCTTTAGTATTGTAGCACCTTGTCAACATGTTGCGCATGATCCCTCCCAGACTTGCTATAGATTAGTATATCATCAAAATACTAACACAAATTCTCAAGAAAGGGCTTGAAATGGAATTCATCAACCCTTTGAAATGTTGAAGGTGCATTTGTAAGGCCAAAAGGCATGACCAAAATTCATAATGGCCTTCATGAGTTCTAATGTTGCTTTTGGGATATCTTCTTCCCTTCATTCTAATCTGATGATACCCCTCAACTGAGATCCAATTTTTGTGAAATAGGATTGCTCCATGTGTTCATCTAACAATTCATCAATCAATGAATCAAACTATCTCTTTAATAGTGATCTTGTTGAGCTCTCTATAACTGACACATTACCTACCATGAGTTATCTTTCTTGAATACCATTACCACCGGGTGCGGGAAGAACTTTGGCTAGGTCTAATAATGCCACTCTAGCATTTCTTCAACCATACTCTCAATCTCACTCTTTCCTGGGGCATATGGGTATCATCTGCATGGCCCTGATACAGAGGAACACTCCCAGAATTAGGCAAATTTCATGATCAAGGATTTCGGGAAAGTGGGAGGGAGACCTTTGGGAACATATTCAAATACTTTGTAATGCTGACAATGATCCTTTGGAGATCTTGAGGGAATAGGATGGCTGATGTGTTTGAACATCTAGTGAGCATAAGCAGTAATAATGCCTTGATGCCCCTTTTTCAATAATTTTGTCATGTCGCTAGAGCTTATCACCTCACCGGCTTTCCCTGTGATACCTATTAACCCAATTTCTTTCCCTTCCAAATGAAAATTCCATGAAAAAGTTCTTGAAAATTAAAAGCCATTGTTCCTACGATTGTAACCATTGATTCCTAGTACAACATCTACACCACCCATGGGTATAGTAACTCATTGACTATTCATTACATATTCCCCATAGTAAGATTGATCTTATTGCATTTTCCTGAGTTAAATTGATAGTTCCCTCCATCTGGCAATCATTACTTGGAAATTTGGTGTTGGATATACAAACAATTGAGATCTTTGCTAATTTATAATGAATGAAATTAAGTGGTACCTTAACTTCAATTAGGACTATTACCTTTTTTCTTTTGATGTATCCTTCAATCTTTGAGGGTTTGGAGGAGTGTTAATTCCAGCCCAATGCATTGCTAATAATATCGTAGAGCTAACCTTCGTAATTTTAAATTGCTTCTAATGCTTTCATCTTGAGATGGTACTCTGTTCTGTTCTTCCTCACAAATCTATGGTATCAATTTTATTCTCACCCACACCCTATGTCCCTTTTACCAAATTTTGTTGTCGCAATTAAAGCATACATACACCTTTTTTTTCTTCCAATTGTTGAGGTGTCAACCTTTGTAGGTTGAGGTGTTTTTAGATAAGCAGTACTGTTCTCTGTATATATGTTAGGATAGTTCCTCTAGTAGCCATAGCCATATTTTTACTTTCAATATTTCTGCCACCTTAAATGCATTCTCCAATGATTTGCTCTAAAGGCTTAACCTCATGTTGAATGTTAGTCCTTTAAAGTTCCTATGAATACATCAATCAAGTGCTCATCTAGAATATCAAGCTACCTTTATATTCAATCTTTGAAAGTTCTCAATGTGCCTTGTGAATCCCAACCCTTTTACTTGAGATTTATCAATTGGCTAAAGAAGGTATTGCTCCTGTATCCTGAGCAGTGTGTTATCATTTCTCCGTGAAAATTGCCCAAGTGACTTGTTTATTTATGGAACAAATATTCCATACCAAACAAATTGATTAGGGTTCCCAAATATAAAGAAGCAATTTGTACCTTTTGTGTATGTGGTACATTATGGTATTCACAATTGCTCCATATGAAGTATCCATGTGATTGGGTCCTGCCATCAAAATTACTCATATCAATATTAGGAACGCAACGTGGTTGGTTTTAAAACCAAAGTTGGAGTTTCTCCATTCTTGATTCACCCTTCCTTGTGTCCTCATCATGAATTTCTATGGATGCATTTTCACTTTTGGTGTCTTCTATTTAAATTTTCTTATTACTTCTATGATCTCGCCTTTTAAGCCATCCATCAACTTAGCTTCCATTGAATCCATCTTTAGCTTCCATTGAATACATCTTAGTATCCAACTTAGCTTCCATTGAATCCATCATCTCTTGTAGTTCATCTTAGTTATTGTCTTCTTTTGTAAATCATTTATGTCCCCACGCATTTCTTTCTCACCTTCATCAAGAGTCCAATTAGGACTTTTTTGGAGGCTTATTTATGTGTAGAAGATCCCTTTGGGTGGCATGTGTTACCAAATATCACTTTTGAGTCTTGATTTTGAGAAGGCTCTGCTAGACAATATTTATTATGTTCCATCTCCCAATTTTAAATTCTTCAAGGAACTTTATTTTAGGTGGTTCTGATATTTCTCTCCAGAATGCCACGTCTCCATCAAAATTGGATGTGCCAAGTGGAATTTTTTTGGTAACTTCCCCACAACTTTTGATTTTTGTCCTTTCCGTGAGATCTCACTTACAGAATGCCCCAAGGACAAAAATAATTGATATCAAATTTTGAACTCGCACCCAAAATACTCATGCACTATCTAAGATCCAATGCACCAGTCTCCACACGCTTGATACTCTAGCAAGAATTTATGCTTGTTTCACTGAACATCTTCTGAGACTAGTCAATAGGACTATCGACAATTCTATCTTGGCTATTAAGGTGTATCTACAAATTTAAGATGACCCAAAGCTGAAATTTTTACCAAATCAGAGCTAATATTTCTGTAAATGGCCTCCTAAGTAAAGGGTCTGAAACATTACGTGTTTTATAGCTTAAAATTCCGCAATGACTCATTTCAGGATGATTCCGTGAACCCTATCTTGTACAGGTTGTATTCCTGAGTATAAGGCCTCGAGCTAAATTTTGAACCCAACGTATCTTTATCCGGCCTACTAAATAATCTCCAAGCTGCCTCTTCAACGCTAGAAAAAGTTATAGTGAAAATTCCACCTGTCTCGTATGTAGCAAATAAACCCCAAGACCTCGAGCTCGATAATTCATATGTTAAGAACCAAACCTCAATATATCATGGAAAAAACCTCAGAATAATTAAACTGAAACAGAGCATAATTTCAGATATGTCTCTTCGAGGGGAAACCCTCCTTTAATTCCAATTTAAATGTTCAAGTACAAGATGATTCAAAATGAAAATGTATCCTTGGTATATATAGGAGACTAGGAGGTATAATTACAACTAATGGCCTAAAGCTGACATAAATAAAATAACATTACTAATATAATATGCCCCAATTAAGGGGTAATGAGCCAACATTAGGGCTTAACAATTACTTACTCCTATACGAGGCACAATGAACACCTAAAATGGATGGATGCAGTGCAAGCCTACCCTTATTGTGAAAGAAAATCCCAATGTCCTAAACCTTATGTATCTTTTGCAAAACATCAAAAAATGAAAACCTACAAAATTGCATATGAAGAAACAAGATCTAGATACTTATGTGGGTTCAACCCACTCTCTTATCTTTTAGCAATGTTGGAATAACTATAGTTCAAAGTCCATTATGTATAATTCTTATGATATAGGCGCCACCAATCATTGAACCTCATAAGTGTTAATGTTTATGCCATTATTATAGTTCGTTGCATTTCAATAGATAAGAGCATCATAAGAACAAGATCAATGAGAAATACACATTCACAAGAGACACAACATTTATCCTGGGAAACCCTCTAGGGGAAGAAAACCCAGCAAAACTTCCTTATCATAAATAGCTTATACAATGTTCAAGAGATAACTCAAACCAATACAGATAGTCCTCCCCAA
>SNQJ01S0026207.1:28244-63146 GCA_010110895.2 Picea sitchensis | reverse complement strand
CGGCAAAAACCATGTGCCGAAAACCACCTAATATCATGTGGTCCCGGAAATATGTCGGCCCGGCGATAATATGTCGGCACGAAACCGGCGAAAATATGTCGGCCCAAAAAAAAAGTTTCGGGGGCGCTGCCCCTGCACCCCCCTCTTACCCCCCTGCGCGCCCGACGCAGGCGCTCAAACACTACTACTCGTGCAAAGAATATAACACATACCCAACATGTTGAAGAGGAAGAAGGTGTTGTTTCTCTTTCTCAATTAGTTTGACTCTTTATGAATCAAGTAACTCCTTCTGATGTCTTAAGAAAACCATCTTCCTTTGTTGTTAACCTGCTTGGAACAAGGAAACAAGACAAGAATATATCCTAGAGGAGATTCATGAGTACATCTCTAGAATCAAAACAATTTAAGGATTGTTGTCACAGCTACAACACCTACTTGTAATGTATAATGATAATCAAAACAATCAAACCTGGAATCTTCACTTCCAGTGTGTTGTTTCTTCTGAATACATTGAGACTTCTCTAGATTTATGAGAGCACAAAGGGTTCCTTCCTCCTACAAGTACCCTTACGACAATAATGCAAATAATACATACACAATAATAAAAATAAAGGAAATATAAAATCAAATTACTTTTTCTTAAATGTTTGAACCAAAATTGAGAACAAAACAAAACATATAAACTTCAAAATAAATCTTATCATTGCAGAATTCTCAAAAACTAAAAAATGTATCAAGCCCATGAAATACCCTAAACATTCCATGCCTCTATGGTGATTTGTTCGATTTCCAAACATTCAAAGTTTTTGTGGTGATTTGTTCGATGTCCAAAGACGGTTGCAGGTTTAGACAACCAAATATGAAGGAAGTTATCTAAAACTGAGATAAGTACAAGCCTCTGTGATATACTATCATTTGATTCTTGTGCCAGTTTTACAATAAATCGTGCCATTTTTATAAAGGTTTTAAGAATTTACAAGTGGCTCTAGAAATAGTTCTCGCAAGAGACATCAAGAAAGAAGCGTTTTGTTGCATTTTCCCAGACATGTCCAAGATCCTGAGACATCTCATGTATTCTAGAAATGTAACCAACCTCACGAGGCACATCTCCTACTACTATGCTATTAAGTTTCAAAGGAAAGAAAAAAAAACTAAAGTCCTAGACCTCTATGTGAATAGAAAGTTGCATCAACATCGAGTTTTGTATCTTGAGTCACATTACACAAACTAAATAGATGCATGGAAACTCTTTCCCCACCCAATTAAAAGAATGTGTCTCTCGACAAAACTAAATAAAATTATATTATAGTCCACAAAAGACCAAAATAGCTCAGAGGAACAACAAGTTATGAAAACAATACAACTGGTGGTGAATGTATCTCCTAATTGAGACTATATAATAGATAGAATCACAAGAGCCTCAAGGGTTAGCTCGATTGATAGATGCATTTATGTAAATGTTTAGGAAGGTTTCTCGATCAAATCTCTGAGTCCCGTACAGTTACCAACAAGTATTTCTCCCAGCAGTCACTACCACCCCCAACTGGAAAACCAGAGAAGAGTGGGGAAATTAACAGGGTCTGGTAAGAGAGGGGATACCAATGCCCTCACTTGCAATGCCTAATACAAAAGTGAGTGAGGGACTACTATATTTCTCCATAAACGAAACAAAGATTTAAATAAAACGGAAAAAATATAACATATGGCATTATAAAGGAATCGAAAATGAATAACTAAACAACAACAAAAAGGCTCAGAAGATGCAAGTAACATAAGAGGGAACCTGAAGACATAAACAACCCCGAACAATATAGATAAAATCAATCCTGCATAAATAGGAAACGCAAACAAGTGGTTATGTGGTAGAGGGCGGGCACTCAATTTACCTCAGATTTGCGAGCTAGCTTCAAACCCTACCTATTAAATACAAAACCCAGATCATGACAATGATGCTAGCTTCGCAGTAGGGAGATATTGAAGATAAAAATGCATAAAAGACAATAAGGAAATAATCGTTTTCATCAACTAGTGTAAGAACCTAATTGAATTAAACCTAAAAAAAATTCATAATTTTAAACATTAAGATTATTCAACATAAGCAATAAGCAATTTCATTCAGCATATAAGCAGCAAAAATTTAAATTTATGAACAACAATCTAATAAATTACATAACAACCACATAACCCAACAAATTCATGAATATAGATACCTCTGGCTGACGCTATTTTCCCAATATCTGGCTGTCCTCTTTGCTGCTTTGCCCAAAACTCTGCCTGATGCTCTAACCAAACCCTACCCAAAACCGACTAACCACCTAGCCAGCTAGGAGCAGCCTATCCAGCTCCTTAGATCCAGGATTCTGTGAGGATTCCTGGCCCTCGAGCCCAAAACTCCCAACAACTTGGTGCCCCCTGCAATAGTTCACCCAAACTCCAAACCAGAAAATATCCCTCCCAAAATATAGTCCTCTCCCAAATTTTCATAATCACTCCCGAAGGCCTCTGCCCAGTCATATGCCCCCATTCACCGCCTCCTCCTTCATTTAAGGCCACCCACCTTATCCCCCCCCATTTACTACCTTATCCCTCCATTTACTATCTTATCCCTCCATTCAATACCCTATCCCTTGTCATACGTAAAGTCTTATAATAAATAAATTAAAGTTATTAAGCCCTTTAATTCATTTTCCAAACCTTTAATGAGTCAATTAATTAATTAATTAATCAATCAACATATATAAACAATTAATAATTAATTAATATTATTAATAATTAATCATTGTTTAACTAAAATATATTAGGACGGTTAAATATTTAATTAATTATACCTGATAAACCTTAAGAAATCATTTAACTAGGGTTGTTACATACACCCACCCTTCATGAAACTTCGTCCCAAAGTTAAAGTATTTTATGATACAAGGGAAAAGAAACATGGTTCACACATTCATAACAAATAACCGTCATTATTAGTAAGTAAGCCAAGAAACTCATTCATACTAGTGTACATGCGCAAGAAATACATGTGTAGCTAGTACATACAAGTCTCGTTCATGTACTAATATCAATAACTATCATCTCTATAGTAATTTTCATATGCATACAATCCATTCAACGAGACTATTCATTTTATAAAAGAAAATAAACCAATCAAATGTTTGCGAAATCATTTAATTTCAATTATCTAGCTCAACAATGTTATTTAGACAATTATAGTTTAATTACATAATTATGAATATTCATATATATATGCATTTTCTTTTTAGAAGGAAAAACAATAAATTCCACCATAAGACAAATCTCCATACACTCTCAACTATTTCTACTCATCCTTCCTCCTAACTTACTTCCATCTTCCATTCTTATCCTTCCTCAGCTGGACTATCTTGGAGCATCAACTATATTTACCCAACTCCAAATAGAACCCGCAAGCGGAAGTGTCACTATCTTGACCAAGCTTCCCGATGTCGCGGTACGGCAGTCATCATCCTGCATCTAGGTGAGCTAACACCATCCTCATGACTTTGAGTTTTAGGAGGAGGATAATCGGTGGGAAATGTCTCCACCCTCCTAATCATAACTAGGAGTCGACGCCTTCAGTAAGAATATGGGTAGCACCATGTTCTTTGGGAGTTTGTCATTGTTTATTAGAGTTTTAGGTCATCCACGAGAATCACCACTAGCGGTCCCGCATATCATAATGCATCCGAAACAATATAATTTCACATACAAAGATTCATACCATAATGTTTCTCGGCTAGTGGTCATGACATCCACTTTCATCATCATTATTATCCCTTGGATTTATTTCATAGCCCATAACCTATGAGTTAGTGCGTAAACACAAACTCATACATTTCTTTGCCTTATCATCATGTAATTGCACACAATCCCTTAATTTCAATTAGGTATCCGCGCACCAACAACTTTAACATCAAGGTTTTCAAGTTAAAAATAGATCCCATGATATCCCATAATTCTATTTTGACACCCATTCATTAAAATTATCATTTACATAACGATTGCATGTATCCAACATCATTCAAATGGCATTTAAATCTTCATGAGTTCACTGAGTACACAATATATTTGCATCATATCCATCATCATCAATAACATCTAAACATTCATAAAGAGTTACATTCTCATAGTAGATGCATCATTATCCATCATCATCAATAACATTTAAACATTCCCATAAAATTTACATTCTCACAATATATTGCATCATATCCATCATTATCAAATACATTTAAAACATTCATAAAAGATTCATGCGTCTTAAAGTTCAAATTGTATCAGTTAATAGTTTCACTTGTGAATAGAAAAATAAAGGTGATTAGGCCTCGAGGTAGCCACAGTTTGTCTAAGTCAACGATTGGTGTTACATACACCCAACCTTAGAAACATATTCTCAAGGTGGTCAAAAATTGAGGGATAGTCTAGTGCGTAATGTCTCGGCGTCTTCCCAAATATAACGGATCACGGACTATACTTGTCCCATTGGACACTAGCGGTCTACCGAGGGCAGTTTACGGGTACATCGAACTCTACTGTCCAGTATGCGTAACGGTTCTTCCATGTGAGTTCCGACATCCGATACACCGCAATTCCTTCCAATTTTAGTTTATGTGATTCATCAAAACACTGTGTGATAAAAGCGGATACATGAAAAGCGTTATGAGTTTTATGCAAGTGAGGTGATCACGAGACGATATGAAGCGAGTCCAATTTTCTCTTGGATTAAGGCGGTCCCATATAAATCCAAGGGTGACAACTTTGTCCCCTTCGAACCCATTATGGTACTCTTATTAGGCACTCTGAATGAAAACACGGTCTACCACTTCATAACTTTAGTCGGTCTTGTGTGCATCCGCGTAAATTTTGTCCTCGTGTACTTCCTTTATTCTCTGCCTAATTTGAATCACTGTTCCTCCATCTCTTGAATCAATTATGGTAACTATTACTTGGTCTTCTAATATTTCCCGACTCAATGGTGTTCTGCATGGAGGCACCATACAGAGCTTCTTAGGTTGGAATTTCGATGGAGCTATGAAAACTATTATTGTAGAAAACTCTACCAAGGTAGGTACTTTCTCCCAATGGGTTTGATTATCCGCAGCCATACATCCTAAGCATGTCTTCCATGACTTGATGATTTACTCTCTGAGTTTCCATCATTTGGGATGACAAGGTTACTTAAAGTTCAAGCCCGGGTTCCCAATGTTATTTGCAAACTTATCCAAAACCCTAGAAGTCGAGATCTAAGTCCTATAAGTGATCTTCATAGGTATCAGTGAAAAGCAGATGACCTCACTTACAAACACCGTGCCACATCAATGACATCATAAATGTCTCTAACTGGAATAAATGAGCACTCTTGGTTAACATCACTATCGCATAGAATGTCATTGTATCTGTAAAGGATGTGAGTGGCAACCCACAACAAAATCCATAGAGATGACTTCCCACTTGGACATGGAACATCCATGTAGTATTAGGAGGCCGCGGTGATGGTGGTTAGCTTTCCTTGTTGACCTCTAGGAACTTGGTATGAAATGGAGATACATTAAGCTTCGGCCACCCACCACCCAAAAGAAAAGCTTTCTCATGTATGTGTACATCTTCTTCACACCCGGATGCACACAATAAGAGTGCTTTATGGAGGCTTCCTTCGGTATGATGCTTGAATATCCCCATCTTGGGGGATGTACATCCTTCCACGGTATCTCAATAGTCCGTGTGCTTCCAGACTATATCCTTCATACTTTTGGATCTAGCGCCTCCCACTATGGAGGGTTGGAGTAACCTTTAAATACCGGCTCTCCTTGGGTTGCATCAGCACATGTTCCCTTAGATTGACCTTTAAGGGTGCCAAAGGAGAGACAAGTAGTCTCCTACTCAAGAGATATCGCCGAACACTTTCCCTTGATGTATGAAATGCAAAAATCCTACTTACTCACTCCCATAAAAGCTCACTCCAGCTTCGCCTTTGCACGGCATAGAGGATCCATTTTGGTGAAGAAAGTTTTTAAACTTTGATGATGGTCGTTTGAGCTCAAAGTTTAAGCCCTGAATAGATTACTCCAGTTTGAGCTACTTATTCACCCATTTCCAAATCCAAATCATGAGTGGCGTATAACCTTTCATGTTCTTCAGCTTCAGCGATGCATAAGTATCACTCCTCCATTTTGCATTAGTACGACCCCCAACCCTTGCTTTGTGGCATGCAATGCGGTGTAGAGTATTTTTCCATATCGACACTCGTGGAATTGGTAGCACTAGTTAGTAACCTCTTAAGTTCAATGAATGCACTATCACATTCTTACAACCATTCATGCGACCTTGCTTTGCAAAGTGGTGATGGGTTTCTCTATTTTGAGAATCCTTCCACAAATCTTCGATAATAGCCTACTATCCCCATGAAACTTCTTACATCATGAGCATTTTCCGGCACTAGCCATTCCAAAATGTCCTTTACCTTTTCTGGGACCACAGAGATTCCTTCACCGAAATGATATGAACTAAATGGTGAATCTCTCCTTGGAAGGAACGCCGACCGGCTTCCTATACAATTTTTTTCTCTCTAAGGCGGGACAACACCACTTTCGTGAAGTGTTCCTCATGTTCTCTTTGGTTTTTGGAATAGATGAGGATGTCATCTAGAAAAACTTAGCCTGCAAAGCAGTCCCTGAACCTCTACGGAATAAATTAGGATTGTTCATGGGGCTCATGAATATTGTTGGCGCTTTGGTCAATTCGAAAGGTACTATGAAAAACTTATAATGTCCAAAGAGCCGAGTTTGAAAGGAAAGTTTTGGGATATCACCTTCCTTAATCCTCAATTGATACCCTTATGTAAATTGATCTTTGAGAATCTGCTACTCCGCTCATTTGATCCGAAGGGGTCATCTATTCCGCAGCATTGGGTACCTATTTTTCACAGCACGGTTCAGATTATATAATCTATACACAATCGTGAGGATCCATCCTTCTTATTACAAAAATTCCCGGGTACTAGTGTGGTCTTGAGCCTTATTATCCCTAAGTCCGATTAACTCTTTCAAAGCTACGACACCTGAATTCCACAAAGTTGTAACGCGTAGAGCGGAGACTTGGAAATTGAGGACTTTGCACGAGTTTTTAGCTCAATAGTAAATCAATCTCCCTCTTAGGAGGTAACAATTCGTTTGGAAAAACATCCTTAAATTCGACAATACCGGGTACTAATCCAAGGAGGGTCCTTCCTTTCATTCACCACCTCCACTATATATAGTCGACACCCTTGCCTCAAACATATCTTAACCTTCATAGTTGAGATAAAGTGTAATGACACCCTTCTCCAAACACCCTGGATATCCACTGGCCTTCCTTAAGTGCGTCTACACAAAGCACCCTTTTTTGTGAAATAATCTACCAAAGCTCAATGGGCTTCTAACCAATCAATTCCAATAATTAGGTCATGCCGACGATGTTAACATACCTTTAACTTGGTATTTTTGCTCGGTCTACTATGCAATTATCAACAATAGGTCCACGCTTGTTTTTCCCCAGAGGCCATCTCGACTTGTTTCAAGAATCTTAGATTAGCACAAGTAGGCTATTACTCTTTTCTAATGCGGATGGTGAAATGAAACTATCACATGTACAGAATCAAATAAAATCTTAATATTGATATGATTTAGCGTGCGATGACTCCACCGCGTAGTTGATGTTAGATCACAGCGTTATTAGCATTCGCGTAAATCTGGTGTCTTCTACTTGCTCTTTCCATCGGGGGCCTTTCCTTCTCTATACAAATCCACGATTGTAACTTTCACAGGTAGTCAGCGGTAATGGGTCTACATCCCCAACGGGTAACACGAAGACATAGCATTGTTACGTGACTATCTCTGAAATGGCGTTCCTTCCCTAGAACCCACCTTTCTAGGCTGCTCCTTTGAGATAATTGCGTGGACACGCACCGCATCATTGGTGATGAAAATATGTTGCACTCGCTGCCATTAAAATCCACATTGTCTAATGTCCAGTTGTGCCTATGTTACCATATGGAGGTGGCCTTGAGCTCCCTACCCTGGGAAATGTCCTAGGGTCCTTTCCCACTAATCCAGGAATGGTGATGTCGCGTGGAGTGGAACCTCATACCTCCGATTAAGTTCATGTGTTCCTCCACATAATACGCATTTTCCGCATCTTTTCACGAAGATGGACACATCCACACCATAGCCTTTATATTAGGGTTTAACCCATAAAAGCGTTAACGTAATGGTTGGTCATTATCATATATGAAACAAATTTGACCAATTCCATAAACCTAATCTCATATTATTATACGGTTCTATTTCCATGTACTAAGGCATGAAAGGCCCATACCTGTTGTTCCTCCTTAGTAGGTGGCCGGATATTTCCTTGGAACCTCTCCTCGAAAGTTCCCAGGATGCAGTTATGCAGGGGTAGAATCACGATTTACTTTAGTTGCTTACCAGTTCAAAGGCGCTATCTCAACTAAAAATCGCTATCTTTTCCTTTGAAGTGGATGCATGGTCCATAGTAAAACACCTTGTCATGCCTTCCAACCGGCGCTTCTACATGTTCACTAGCGTGACCCTTGACAAACTCTAGGAGTTTGATATTTTCTAGTTCTCTAGTGATGTCCTTGGGTATAGGTCCTCCCCCTGAATCCATTGATGCCACGGATTACCCATTCCGGATGGTGGGGTTCCACTTCGATTCACGCCTGGTTCTCCCCTTTAGAGTCTCATTTATGGCCTCTAAAGAGCCAGTATGAGAGCTAGTTAAGTTGATAATTGCGTCGGCGGTAGCGTGTTGGCGGTGCACGCAATGATGCTCCTACGCCTCCGTTTCTCGGTCTAACCATCATGTATTGTTTAACACGCAACGGCAAAGTTTGGGGTGAGTTCAAGGATGTTTCACATTTGCGCAATTTAACTAGAAAACATGGTTAGGCGTTAGTTTTTTTTTTACTTGTCTATAAACAAAGCGTTACTCTCTTTAGGGAAATTGGCTAGGTTGAAGACTAAAGTGTCTAAGCAGTTCTTTGCCGAAGAAACTAATACCGGCTCAACGCCGCTTTGTTATTTATGCCAACCTTTGTACCTAGCCTATTCCTCAAATTTACCTTCCTAGTGCGTATGCAATCTCCTTCCCACTTATCCTAGTCTAAGTCATTAAATCTTCAATTTAAAACCAATTAATCACTTTAATTGGTTTAAATATAAATCCTTAAAAATTAAATATAATTTAAACATTATTACTAATGATTAATTATTTTTAATACTCCTATTAATTATACTAATAAAATATACTCTCCTACCTTGATTAATCCTTATCTTATAACATAAATGTTGAATTTTAATATATAAAACTTATAATATTCTTAAAATCGGTTAAATTTAAAGAAAAAATTAAGCAATTTTAAGCTAAATCTAAAAATCTAATTAGAATTTTTTTTTTTTTTTTAAACTTTAATTATATAAAAAGATTAAATAATTATAAATAAATAAAAGATAAAACAAACTAAATAATATATTTATAATAATTTATGATGATCAATAAATAAATAAAATAACTAAAATAATAAAAAAATATAAATCAAATAAATGAATTTAACAACAAATTTTTTTTAAATAACCTAAGGCGGAACCGCATGAAGCCCATTACCCCACATATGTTTCCTCCGACTCTCCATACCTAAACCTTAAACTATCCCCTAACCCTAAACGCTCCTTTGCTTGTCGCGTTCAGACTCTCACCGATACGTCTACCTCCATACTTTGTTCTGTATTTTGTGTTGTAGAGGCTCCCATTGCGTTGTAGAGGCTCTCAGGATTTGTATTTTTCATTTTCTTGCATTTTATTAATTTGCCACGACCTCTTAGTGAATTTCTCCATGGTTTTCAGCTTCTGTACGGTTTTCAGCTTGCACTGGTAGTGTTATTCAGAGACAGGAGGAATGAGTATTTCTTGATGAGTGTTGGTGGTCGGAAAACATTGTTGTAAACATTGAACGTTTCAAATTCATTTTCCCATTGTAGTTCTGCGACCCATGTGTAAACTTCAGATTTCCTCTCTCATATCCTTGAGGTAGTTCAGGCATTTGGAAAAGAAATTTATAAGATTTCCTCTCTCATATTCTTGAAGTAGTTCAGGAGTTTGGATCTTGCGCTTGTCTTGGTGTGTCTACATGTGGCTTGGGCCTATGGGCTCCTTCGTGGCTTGGCCTTTCATTGGCATGGTATTGGAAGTTTATGGATTTATTGTTTATGGAGGAGAGAAGGAGAGAGCGTACTTAATGCAGTGCAGCATATGGGAGTTGAGGCCCTTTTTACCTGAAATCACCCGCATCGATCCCTTTGAAGTGCAGTTTGGGATGTGTGGCTCTAATGTGTTCTCTTTAATTGGTTTATGGCCTTGTTTTGATATTTTTACTTGAAGGATTCATTCTTTGTTGATTCTCCAACAATCGACCTTTGGATTCTCTCTTTAATTGTGCCATTTCAAGTTCTCTATCATTGCACGATTTTTGTCCAACATTTGTAGCAAGGTTTTTGTATGGGTGCTTTACCTGGTGAGACATCTCATGGTTGCTTTGTTCATGCATTGGGTGGCCGAGAGATGTCGGTGTCGATTTTGGTGGACATTACCATGAAAGATCTGTGTCCTGGGAGAAATTCTTGCAGTGAGTCATTTATCTCACAGGCACGAAGCAGATGGTACATTTAAATTGCTTTAAGATTGACATTTACCTGCTCTTATTTCTTGTAAATTTATAAACAAAGAGAGCCTTAATGGAACAATGATATAAAGTTCTAATAAATTCCTCTGGTTCTTAGAACTGAAAATACAACTAAAGTTTAAAATGAGAAGAATCTTCCCTAACTTGGAGTTTGTTTATGTTATATTTTATTTAGAATTATTATCTGATTAAGTCTTTCACTAGCGGGGACAAGTAGGCTATTTGGCGGTGATGGTCCGCTATTTTGGAGAATTTTGGCGATATTTAAGATTTGTAGCTGTAGATATGATCTGTCTCTTGAAGCTTCTTACTACTTCAGTTTTCACTGGGTTTATAGGGTTGAATCTGATTATATAAATCAACTAGCATATGGCTTTGTTTAAAGGAATTATGCCCACAATGAATGAATTTACAACATTTTTTTTTCACTAAAATTCTTGTTTTAATTCAAAATTAAAGTTCTGTCTAAAGTCTTGTTGACTGACAGGGCCTCCATCCATAATTGTCTAGTTCCATCTTCCTTCACAATTTCAATATGTGTATTGTTATATTTACTCATGTTAAACTATATTTTTTCCAGCATGTATATTATTATTTAGATTTATATACGTGTTTGTTGGCTTTGCTTGTAGGTTAGGTGGAGGTGGAGCTTGCCTAGATTTGTATACATTTATGCACACAATCCCTCATTTTTCTATATACAAAGTGTTGATGGGTGGGTAGGTGGGTCTTTGGCCCCAGATTTTAAACTAGTGTTTTGATACCATGTGTAAGAACCTAATTGAATTAAACCTAAAAAAATTCATAATTTTAAACATTAAGATTGTCCGACTGTAAGCAATGGCTTAATTTCATTGACCTTATAAGCGGTAGAAATTTTAATTTATGAACAATAATCTAATGAATTACATAACAACCACATAACCCAACAAATTCATGAATATAGATACCTCAAGTTGATGCTATTTTCCCAATATATGGCTATCCTCTCTGTTGCTTTGCCCAAAACTCTAGCGATACTCGACAAATTACACTTGAAACCAGAAAAGCTAACCACCTAGCCGGCTAGGAACAACCTATCAATCCCCAGCTCTAGGATTCCATGAGGATCCCTGGCCCCCCAGCCCAAAACTCCCAACAACAGATGCTCCCCTATAACAGTCCACCTAAACTCCAAACCAAAAAATATCCCTCTGAAAATACAGTCCTCTCCCAAATTTTCATAATCACTCCTTAAGGCCTCTACCTAGTCATATGCCCCCATTCACCGCCTCCTCCTTGTTTAAAACCACCCACCTTATCCCCTTCCCTTCCCCGACATTTACTACCTTATCCCTCCATTTTACTACCTTATCCCTCAGTGTACCTTATCCCTGTCATGCAGTAAAGTCTTATAATAAATAAATTAAAGGTTATTAAGCCCTTTAATTCATTACCTATAAACCTTTATTGAGTCAATTAATTAACTAATTAATCAATTAATGAGTCAATTAATTAACTAATTAATCAATCCACAGATATAAAGAATTAATAATTAATTAATTAATTAATTAATATTATTAATAAATAATCATTGTTTAACTAAAATATATTAGGACAGTTAATTATTTAATTAATTATACATGATAAACCTTAAGCAATCATTTAACTAGGGTTGTTACAACTAGCTAATAAATTAGCTCCCTGTTTCAGATATTGATATCTTTCAACCGAGTAGGGTTTCATTACTATTTTATTGCGAAGCTCGCAGCTCTTTTATAACTTCAGATTATGTATATTTTGATACTCTTAATGGTGAAATGTTAATGCATGACACATCGCAAATTATGGGCACTGTTTTCTTGGAATTGATACACTTTGTGTATCCCATGTCTTGCTTATAACAATCTCATCTCCACATAAATTTTAGGAGGGGTCCGAACCTTTTTATTTATTAGTGAAATTTCCCCACATAAAATTTAGAAGGGGTCTGACCCTTTTCTTCACCACAGAAATATTAATGGTCTTCTTCAAGCCTACTATGTACCATGTTATATTTTCAGTGAGCTATGGATCATGTATTCCTTTTAAATTTTATGTCAACAATTACTTGAACCATAACTACTGCAGCAAACCAAGATCACAAGAAGAAGATCCATGCACAAGTACACAAGAAGTATCCTGGGAAACCCTTCTCAACAAGGGAAGAAAACCCAGCCGATCCTTTGCTATATTCCTCAAGAGAAAGTCCTCCCACACCATCACCAAAACTAGCACACAAGAGGGTGCTGCAATTTTCATAATTTCAGACCACAACTTATGAAATCATGAGATGGCACAATGATAAGTGTGTTTCCTCAATGGGGATTCACCTTTATTTATATAAGACTTGTCACATCAAATGATGTGTCTATTGGCACAATAGGCCCGACCTCAATAACTCAAAATATAATTAATAATTACCATATTAATTATCTTTTATATTAATTATTAATCACATTAATGTGGGGCTGACGTGTGCCCTTTACATTACATTTAGGGTTACAGGCAGGTCTGACTCTTGAAAAATATAGCAAGGGATATGATACACCCACTAGTGCTTATCCACTAGGGGCACATCCATAGGGATGTCCATATCTATGGCTCACTGCATTACACAGAAGAACCACTTCTTCACCAGTGCTTAACCACTAGGATCACGTTCACCTGTTCTTGTCCACAGGCACGTCCACTCAATAGATCATATTTCCCACTGCATTACACAGGAGAGTCATCTAGAGTTTCTCATCAAATCTTCTGCTCATAGGAGGCTAATACATCATCTTCATTTCTTTCCTCATGACGATGCACCCAACACTTTGGGATTTCACACGTTCAACTTGTGCTCATACATGGACACATCCAACTCAGCAAATCTCCTTTCTCACTGCGTTACACAAGAGAATCATCTGGAGTTCTTCCCAACTCTCTATAAGGAGGAGGCCATCTCTACTTTCCAACTCTGTCTTAGATAGGAACCATACACCCCTCTCACGGGATTTCTCTCAGGTTTGTAAGCTGGAGAATATCTCACATAGTTGCAATCATCAACATCTCTCAGGTTTGTAAGCTGGAGAATGTCTCACATAGCTACAATCATCAACAACTCACACTGTTTCCCAGTGTCTTTCTTTGTCTTCTAATTGTATTTCTTTGTTTGTGGTTTGGATTGGTTTTCTTGGGGTTTTCCATCCTTTATCTACCCTTTGTTCTGTAGGTTGGGTCTGCATTTTCCCTGCTTCTCCGGTGAGGGGTTTGCAGACCTAAATTGTCTCGTCTTCTATTTAATATTCTTCTTTATTTTGATAACATATCGATAGGTTGCGCCCAAGGATGAAATGTCTAGAAACTCCATTTTTGTCTGGATGTATCTATGTAGACCGTCGAGGTACTTGAGAACCAAATTTCTTAGATTCTTTGATACCCATCTTGGTGCATAAGGTATGGAAGACATTGGTGAATTGTGGCACTATTTGGTCCATGTTGGCCCCTAACGAAGTTTTGAGAGATTCTTGGTCATAGTGACCTATTTTGGGACTTCAATAACCTGACAAAGGAGGAGTGCAAGACGAAGCAGAGAAAAAGGGATCTCGACCCACTTTTGGGTCCTTTTTGGGTTTTTGGGATTATGTAACGGGATTGGGATGTCGGCCCATGGGTTTACCCATGCTTAGGCCTATTTTGTAATGTATAAATAGATGTATATGCATATATAGGTAGATATAGGCATCTATAGGAAGATATAGGCATCTATGTGATGCATGCTAAGTGCAAGTAGGGTTTTGTAAGTACTTTGTGCATGACTGTGAGAGAATTGCAGAGCTAAGTGCAAGTGGTCATAACAGATGGTGGAAGGCTTTGTGCTATAATGCAAGGAAGAAGGATCTAACGAGTTGTGCAGATCTTCTGTCCTATGCGGAGTAGGGTTTTGATGGATTTGTGCTTGTAACCAATTGACTGAAGATAATAAACAAGAAGAGTTGGTGGATGTAGCCCTAGGGTGGGGGTGAACTACATAAACACTATGTTGTCTTGCTTTGTGCTTATCTGGATGTGTTTATATCTTCTTTTTCCAACTACTTAGAGATGATTAGATAGATATGCTTATGCTTAGTGCTAATGATGTATAAGAATGTTAGATCTGATCTATATGAATGTGATGAGTGCTTGATCTGCTAGATATGACCTATCTATTGATGTTAAGTTCTTAAGTATGTTATATCAATGTGAATGCTATGAATCCTTGTTTTATCAACGAAGTGATTATTGATTGTATATTGAGGAACTGACGGTGCTAAGTGCTTTATTAAGTATTATAATCACAAATATGTGTCCCGGATAAGGTTGCAGACACCTGAGTCTTGCAACCACCCTTGACTCTACCTCGGGTGTGACTTCATCTGCTTCCTAGGTGTTGCCGAAAGGGCCAGTAGTTAGGGATTTTTTGGTGCGTTGTTGTAGTGTTGAACCCTGGGTCTTCCCCTGTGCCAAAAAATGGTTCCGTTGTCGAGACCTGAAACTGTGATTGCTGGGAACTGAGAAAGAAGAATGTTTTTGCAAAGATCCATCCTGAAACTGAGAAAGCTCTAAGTGTAGATCTGTTTCCCTAGTTCGCATCATTATACTTGACCTAAGAATCTTTGTGCTAAGGAAAAGAACCCTGGTTTGAAGAAAAGAGGTAAGATCTAGAAGCTTTGTGCCTAAGAAAGGTAAAAGTGGGAATTCTTGATTAAAAAGAGGTAAGATATGCAGGCTCTGTACTCTGATAAATGTAAGAATAGTTAAAAAATTTAGATCTGGAAGCTTTGTTCTCTGTAGAAGTAAGATAAGTGGAAATGTTTGTTTCTAGAGTGTGGATCTAGGTATGTTTATAGAGTTTGTCCTAGTTTGAGAAATAGGTTATTAATAGATGAAAGAATATTTGATATGAGTAGATCTAATAAGAATCGTGAAAGATATGTTATACCTATGCATAGAAATAATGTTTGGTATAACAAATGGATGCAAGATCCTAGAAAGAATTTATTGCAAGTTAGCTCCTATGATCTTAGCGCGCAGTATAGGAGAATTTGGGGATCATTTAAAAGAAAGAGAGGATTAACCCTCTGTTACATCTGCAGAAAACCGAGACATCTTGATAAGGCATGCCTTGGGAAAAGACCTGGTTGTCTTTGTTGCAAATCTATGAACCATGAAGTGTTGGATTTCCCTAGAATGATTGCTAAGCTTGAAAGTATGAACACAAGACAAGAAAACCCTAAGGTAGATCCAAAAATTAAGGCTATAGAAGAACCCCAGAAATAATCAGAGAAGGTATTTCTATAGATGAAAGAAACCTTGAATGACCACTAACATGTTAGATTATCAAAGATCTTTAAAGACAAGGAATGCCTTGAAGAAAGAATAAGAGACTTCGATGTTGACTATGTTCTAGATGAGGAAACACAGGTGAATTTCATGATAGGGAGAACTTGGGAAGCTATAGGAAGGCCTACTATGATTCCTTCATTAGGAGGAATAGGGTTATTAAGAGAAAAACTGGTAAACCTATGTGGAAAGCTCACTCAGATATCTATGAATGCCAATGGAACTTTGACAAAAGAAGATTTTGAGATTATTCAATTTATTGAGGACTACGCCCCGTTTACCATGTTACTGGGGAAACCTTGGATTGAAAGAGATCAAGCCATATGAAAAGAAGAAGAAGAAGTTTTGGAGTAGAAGAGACAAGAGTTAAAATATTTCATACCTAGAAGGATCACATACTTGATTGAAGAACAGGAGAATAGGTCGAAGCTACTTAACACTAGAGACCCAGATGTCCAAGATGCAAGAACATTAGAAGACTCACAAAAGACTAAGGTACCTATATCAGATAAAGAAGAGGTGTTAATCCCGAATCCTAGGAAAGAATCTCAACAACGCGTAGTGACTATGTCCAAAGACGATAAGAATCAGAATGGAAAGAGGACTACCGAGACAAATCTCACTGGGAGGAAGGCTATAAAGCTAAGTAAGAAGAGAGCTAAGTTTGAAAAGTTACAAAAGGTTCAAGAGGGAACTTCATAGACAGAAAATTTGTAGAATGGGAGCTTTGCCGGTATATCAGAACAACGACACATGGCACTTTGCCATGGTGAGGCAATATAGCCATTGAGACTGATATATCTGTTCGAATGCCACTCTGAATGGGTTAGAATGCATTTATAGCTCAACACCATACCGTTGGACAATGCCATAATGGACAGAAAAAGAGTTAATGAGGCTTCATACCCATTACGAGTGAACCATTGCCGAGTTGCCTATTTATCCTATTGCGCCATGCACGACGAACACTTTTGGTAACCAATAATTTGAGCCCGTAGACCAAGTGAATTGTATACAATGACCTTTTCTCTCTTGTTGTTTATTCTAGTGTAGTATCTAAGTTAATTGTGAACCCGATATTGTTAATCTCGAGCGCGTATGTCCAGCGAGCTCACTTCAATTGAAGAATCAGTAACAGAAGTACTCCTCGACTTGATGACTGAAAGAGTCATGTCAGAGAGAGGATTGTCTACCATCCTATGGGCATCATCAACAAGAGGACTGTCGGCCTCTCCATCCACTACTCGAGCTGGACCATCATGACCCACAGATGAGAAGTGAACCAAGAACAAAGACGATCTCGCGAATGCTAAGTTGATTCTGAGCATTTTACCCACCTATCTACCACCTTTGAGCAGCACAATAAATCGAGACAGTGTGCCTAGATACTTTGAGTATGAATTGGTCATTGAATACCTCCCAAATGGGATACACAGTTCACGCAGATCAAGAAAAGATAGCAGCATTGAAATTTAGCGACTTCAACCTCGACGAAAGGAAGGTCTACAGCATGCTCTCCCCACATAAGTACCTAACCTGGACAAAAGGAAAGAATTCAAAGATAATTCCTCAGTCATGGACCCATAACCTCGCGCATCCCACACTGCTCAACGTCATGAAGATTCCTCACTTCGGAAGACACCAAGAATTGAATGCATGCGTCAAACTGTTGTTGTCCTGTTACCATGGTAGATACTTGTGGTTAAACTATTGTATCATAGTGGATCTGACATTGATCAATCGGATCACAGGGCTGAGTATGCAAGGCCCTGACCCACAAGATTTCTATCTCGAAAAAACCATGGATTGCGCTTTATCTCAAAGGGTAAAAGACACCTACAACGATGTTAAGAAAGGCACGTGAGGCTACAAGGTAGCTTCTATCCAAAGTGGTGCAGTGCACCTCACCTGTCAATTGATCGCATGAAAGTTAGTCTACAAGAACCGACCCACCCAAGTCACTGGTTTTGTACTCGACCTCGGAGGGAAGTGCGTGGAGGGCCTCTAAATGAATTGGGTGAAGTCCCTCATGAACCAATTGGAACTATACTGCAAGGAAGCACAATATCAAGGATATGAGTTCCACTTCAGTTGGATTCTAATCTTGATTACTTTCATCGCATGGGAGATGTTGGAAGGTGCGACCTTCTTGGACATCGATCCCTTTGAACCTTTGGCCATGAAGTTCAGTACACTGTGGTATTCTAGTGACATGAACAAGCAATGGAAGTCAAATGTCGTACTCCACACATATTACAATCAGATGAAGTTAGCTATCTAGTCTAAGTCTCGCATCATGCCAAATACTCTCCATAGGTTTCGACCTTTAATGAAATTCAGTGTGGACTGCCATTTCATTTATTCAGGGAGATTCTTGGTCATAGTGATCTATTTTGGGACTTCAACAGCCTGTCGAAGGAGGAGCACAAGAGGAAGCAGAGATCAAGGGATCTCAACCCACTTTTGGTTCCTTTTTGGGTTTTGGGGATTATGTAACGGGATTGGGATGTCAGCCATGGGTTTACCCATGCTTAGGCCTATTTTGTAATGTATAAATAGATGTATAGTCATATATAGGCAGATATAGGCATCTATGTGATGTATGCTAAGTGAAAGTAGGGTTTTGTAAGTACTTTGTGCATGACTGTGAGAGACATGCAGATCTAAGTGCAAGTGGTCATAACAGATGGTGGAAGGATTTATGCTGTAATGCAAGGAAGAAGGATCTAACGAGCTGTGCAGATCTTATATCCTATGCGGAGTAGGGTTTTGATTTCTCGTTGCTTGTAATTGATTCACTAAAGATAATAAAGAAGAAGAGTTGGTGGACGTATCCCCAGGGTGGGGGTGAACCACGCAAACAATTTGTTGTATTTCTTTGTGCTTATTTGGATGTGTTTATATCTTCTTTTTCCAAGTGCTTAGAGATGATTAGACAAATACTCTTATGCTTAGTGCTAATGATGTATACGAATGTTAGATATGAACTATATGAATGTTTTGAGTGCTTGATCTGCTAGATCTGACCTATCTATTGATGCTAAGTGATTAAGTACATTATATAAGTGTGAATGCTGCGAAGCCCTATTTTATCAGTGAAGTGATTATTGATTGTATATTGAGGAACTAACGGTGCTAAGTGCTTTATTAAGTATTATAATCACAGATTTGTGTCCTAGCTAATGTTGCAGACACTTGAGTCTTGCAACCACCCCTGCCTCTACTTTGGGTGAGACTTCATCTGCTTCATAGGTTTTTCCGAAAGGGTCGGTAGTTAGGGATTTGCTGGTGCGTTGTTGTAGTGTTGAACCTTGGGTCTTCCCCTGTGCCAACACTCTCTTTCCTACCCTAGCGTGGTCCATCTTGTATATAATTCATAATAACTTCCAACATGGTAGTATTGTTCCTTAATAACATCCATGAAGGAACCCCAAGTGGGTGAAACTACAAATAATGTAGATCTCTCTGTTTCCTTTTACTCACAAAAGGTCTCCCACCAATCTTTGACATGGGGGACAGCCTTGAAGAGCGCAAATGTAATTTTTTCTCTATCGGGAAATTTGTGGACAAACAAATACCTTTATAGAAGGTTTAACCATTTTTCTATAGCATCCGCATCTACTTGAACTTGAAACATAGGAATATAAAAGTTGATGTGTACCTTGAAGGGGGTGGTGCCTCCACTTGAGGTAGATGCATTTCCTGTTGGAATTCATTGAAGGATTTGTGCAAATTTATCCATCATCTCATTCCCTTTTCGTGACAGGGATTCCTCAAGAAACAATTTAAAGGGATATGTTGCCCCATCGTATCTCTTTTCTTCCCCCGTGGGTGGTCCTTAGTTTCAATGAGGCCAATATTGCAAAGGTTCAACTGGTTCGAGTCCCAAATACTTATACCATGACCTCGTTGGGGACATGCATAGAGAAACAAATGAAGAGAAAACTGCTCTGATACCACTGATCCATATTTATGAGTGGAACAAAATGAATACACAGATATATAATATTACCACAGAGATACAATGAATAAAAATAACATAGATATAGTAAAACTTGACTTCTATTAACTAATAAATATGATGAAACTATAAAAATCCAGACTAAAACAAGCTTGCTAGAATGGTGGAAGCTTATCTCTGAGAAGAGATGTGGTATATACGTTCATTCACAAGAATATGAGTACAATGAAGATCCAAAGTAATTTTTACATCAAACATGACTTCCAAAAACATAGACATCCAAAAACCTAACCCTAGGAGATGAAGCACCAAAAGTCGTGTGGGCCCTGTTGGGGTAAGATGGTACATCAACTTCCTAGGGTCATAACTTTTGCATGCGATCTTCATTTTAGGCGCATGATATCCCATTGGAAAGGTCTATTCAATGAATACACATTATCTTTTCACACTCTAACTTCATCTATAGTGTGACTATGGAGGGACCAAAAACATTGTTTAGGGCCTCAAAATGGCCCCGAAAGTTTAGGACCCAAAAAGCCAGAAAAAAACTGATAAGATAAAAAACGTGACTACCAAGATGAAATTTTTGTGTGAGCCAGCTGGAAGAGGTGGGTAGCCACTGATATCCACCTGGATCAATAGTGAACCAAAGCGAAATTGTTTTACCCGAGGCTCCTTTGTATGTCTCCTCAATTCCCATAAAATTTTACAGTATGAAAAGTACCAAAAAACAAGTTATAGAGACAATGTCAAACTGGCCTATTTGAAAATAATTTAAGGAGCATTCAAGAAGCCTAAAATACATAGGCCATATCTCAGAAATTTTATTGAATCAATATATGAAATTTTAACCACATGTACCCATAGATATTACCTTTGTCTCCTCAAAATTCCATGGTCTGAAATGTCGCAGAAAATATGTTATGGAGAAAATTCCAAACTGATCTAAAACTTATTTCCGAACTTTCCCCTTTTGGAATGATAACCAAACTTTGCTCATCCACTTCTTCAAATGTTATTACATTTTTCATCCACACACTTTCTCTCAATAATTTATATTTTTATACTTTGTCATAACCCTTCATGAAGGGACATGTTAATTCAAAAATACATAGCACCCATTAATTAAATAATTAGTTCCCTTTTTTTTATTTCACCTTTTCAAATACCATGGGTTTGAAACCACCATTTCTCTTTTTACTTTTCACATGCACCCTCTTTTTTAATATACTTGTAAACTATATATAAATCAATCTTGGAAATTTTGTGTGTATTTGTAAAGTTGTATTATGATATTAATGAAAACATTAATCCTTTGACATCAATGATAATAATTCCAACAATCTCCCCCTTTTTCATTGATGACAATTCTGCAATGAACACATAGTCCACCAGACATATAAATATTTTTCCCCTTATTTGTAACTTTTTTCCTATCTGCAACTCTCCCCCTTTAACATCAATGGAAAAGGGATGATCCATTGAGATTGTGAATCTCCTTAATCACTTAGTGACTACATGGCATGGATATTAATCCCAATTGTATGTACCTTAATTTGTTCTGATTGCAAAAATTGCTCAAAAATGATAAATAAACACTCTTGAAAAAGTGTAAACATTGTCACCAACAATGCAGGATAATCAGTATGTATCAATCCATACAATCTTTGTATCCAACATAATATGTAGTACATCTCCAACAACAGTTGAACATGGTTCAGTCGATCTCAGTAAATCCAGGTTGATTCAACAAGAAACCGTGGAATAAAAAAGAATACATCAGTTGGTTTCACATAATAACAACTTCAGGTATTCCCCCTCTAAGGGATCAATAAGTAGCAGTAATAGTTCTCTTAAAAAATTCCAGTCAATAGAAAACCTATTCGAAACTCAGTCGATAAATACTTAGTCAAAACTCTAGTCGACCATCATTCCAGGTCGATCCTTGGTTGACCACTTCCAAGGAAATCACCGGTAATTAAGAGGGATGTTGCACAACTATAAAATCAATGATACACAATGATATGAAGTCCTCAAACATTTGGTCAAATGATTCCATGATCATTCATCAATCCAACCACAATCTCTCCTGGTAGTCGACACTAGTCCACAATTTTGTCTTTCACATCTCTTATGCAAAGATATGAAAGCATGATTGTCATTCCTTCTATTTTTATGGTGAGGATGATGATAGTGCACATATTTTTGTGTTAGCTAATAAGAGGAAATAGGATCGGTTTCAGGTTCACTTACAGGAGTAGAAAACCACAACATATCAACAACAATGTCATATGTAACAATATGCTCAAATTCTAGCATGTGAAGAACATGAAACTCATTAATCTATTCAACACAATAAACAATAAGTTTCTCTTATGGAAAACCAATGTGAACTCCACCTGCAACAAATAAAACTTTCCCAGTTGTAGAAAGGTCAAGCATAGGTAGGGAGGCAACAATAGCATCATATCCAAGACTTGTTCATGGTGAATTTGTCTCATGGGTAATAGGAACAACAATACCCTGTCCATTCCTTCCAAGTCCTCCTCCATTATAGCCCATCTTTCTCGAAACTCAGGACCCAATACCTTTACTGTGTTTTTCAAAGTGATTTGTGTGATACCACCTTGGTGGAAAAGATATTTTGAATTCATCCTTGTTTTCCTTATGAGGAAGGCCAAATTTCTATGAGACATCATTCTCTTTCTTCCTATTGTCTTCATTATTGATGGATATTTTGAGTACATGAACATATCTTTTAGATTTTCCTTCATTTTCTTTCTTCAATGGCTCTCTAACTTTTGAATCCTCTTTGGTGGGAATCTAACTCTTATCATAACCAATATCAATCTTAATGAAGGGAGACCTTTTATAATTGATGATATCATCAAAGGTTTCAGTACTATTTTCAAACTTCAAGGTTCTATTCAACTTAATAGTTTTCCTCTCCAATTCCTTTCTTAACAAAACAATTTCAAATTCTAGTTTCTCACAATTTTCTTCCTTTTCCTTCAATTGGATTCTCACCACTTCTTCCATCCTTCTTGTCTTTTCTATTTGAACCTTTGGTTCATGATAGATTTTTCTATTTATTCAAGGCTTTGTGAAATTTTGGCTTTTGAATCATGATCATCTTCTTCATATTTTTCCAGCTGCTCTTTTTGTTTCAAATTATTTTTCCCAAGATTTTTTATTTTTCGTAAGGCACACATGAGTTCTTCTTCAAGATCCACTTCCCCATATGTTTTGGCATTTTCCTCCTCTTCTGAATCCATCATTTGTTTCCCTTTGTCTTCATCAATATTTTATTTTATTTACATAAAGAGAGTTTATTCTCTATCACTATTGAAACTACTTTCTTTAGATGAGTCACTAACCCCTCTTGAGTAGAGACGCATCTTCTTCTTAAGAGTTCTTCTTTTCATGTTTGTCCTATTTGTGGTTCTTTTTGTGGTGATGATTTTTTCTCTCTTTATTTATGTTATAATATTCTTCATGATCACTACTTTCATCATTTGCATATGGACTCTTAGCAGCAAAATGTCCTACTTTTCCACAATTAACGCATTTAAAGGGAAGCTTAACTTTCTATTTTCCTAATGTCTTTATGATTTTTCTCATAGAATGTGTTTCCTCTGCATCTGATTCAAAGTTGAAACAATTGCTTGATTTTTATTCTTTGTTCTTCATCTTCTTTGAGGATTTGAAAGATGATTCTTTCTTTGATGACTTTTCTTTATCTTTCCTCATTTCATACATCATGAGGATCCCATGCAATTAATCCATTGTCAATATATCAAGATCCTTCATTTGTTCAATAGTGGAAATGTTGGCATCAAATATTAAGGGGAGTGATCTTAAATAATTTTGTATAATCATCGGTTCTTCAACTGTTTCACCAATTCCTCTAAAGGTGTTGACAATTTCATCCACATGGAGAAGAAATGATGAAACATTTTATTCATATTTCATTTTCAGATTCTCAAACTATCTTCTATGAGTTTGTAGCTTGGATTTCTTAACCTTGTCGTCTCCTTCATAGATGTTTTGAAAATTTTCCCAAATGTCCTTTTCTGATTTACAATGCATTACCTTGAGAAACTTTGATTCTAACAGACCGCACAAGATGGTAGTCATGGATTTTTCATTATTTTCACTAGCCTGCTTTCTAGTCTGATTCGTTGGTGGAGATGTTGGATCTTTGTAACCTGTCACAACATATTTCCATATTGAAATAGAGATCCATTAAATAGTTTTGCATCGTTTTTCTCCAGATGGAATAGTTTGTTCCATCAAACAACGGATCCCTATTTGTGAAAAACCCTTCTTAACTATCCATGTGTGCTACCAAGATCTACCTTCCAGTGGTTAAGCTATTTTTGAAGGAACCCGCTTCGAAAAAAAAAAAAATTCACAGTTATACTAAGAGGGGGGGTTGCATCAATATAAGAAAAATACAAAAAATCAAACTTACATCAACTATAGGAAAACAATAATATATGATATCTATTAAACTATAGAACATCGAACACACTATTTACGTGAAAACCCTTTCGGGAGAAAGCAAACCCTTTCGGGAGAAAACCACAAAACGTCTCTTTGTAATTCTTTGTAGGAACCAACCTACTATTATAAATATTTGTAGGCACCAACCTACTGGAGATACCAATTCCCACTAGTACAAACCCTAGTAAGCACCAACCTACTCTTACATATCTTCATAGACACCAATCCCCACCTCTAAGCACCGACTTAGCAAGATATGCCATTCTCTTTATTTGAGAGGCACAAACCTTCAAGTTAAAATTTAGTACATATAAATTCTTCAAAAGATGATAAAATCTGCATTGCCTTCACTAAGTCTTCTTACTACTTCTTCCTTCACTGAGTCGGACCAAAATTTGAATTTCCAAATGAAATCTATGGTAATATTCCCAAAGATTTTTATTTTTTGCCTCTTCCCAAGAATGACCTTGTATATCATGCCATATATCCAATTTTACAAATTAGATTCTAAATTTTTGCTTGAGGTACTTCAATATGACTCTTCGGATCTCTAAAAATTTCACAGAAAAAATGTTGTAGAGAAAATTCCAAGCTGACTTGTTTGAAACTGATTTCACGACCATTCAGAAACCCTAAATTCCACATGGTATATCTCAAAATGTATAGTGAACCAAAGTCTGAAATTTTTAACTCATGCACTTCTGTATGTCTCCTTAGATCCTTCAAATTTTCATTTTCTGAAAAGTCCAAAAAAATAAGTTATAGAGGAAATGTCAATGTGACATATTTGAAACCGATTTAAATACTATTTTGAAATCCTAAATTCCACAGGGAATATCTTAGAAACTATAGTGAACCAACATATGAATTTTTAACCACATGTACCCATAGATCTCTCCTTCATCTCCTAAAAATTTTACAGTCTGAAACGTCTCAAAAAATAAGTTATAGCAAAAATTCCAAACTAGATTTTTTGAAACTGATTTCAAGAAAATTCAAGAACCCTAACTTCCACAAGGAATATCTCAAAACATATAGAAAAATAGTGTCTGAAATTTTAACTACATGTACCTAGAGATATTGTATCTGTCGCTTCAAAATTTCATGGTATGGAACATCCCAAAAAATAAGCTATAGCGAAAATGTCAAGCTAACCTGAAACTGATTTCGCAACTCTCACCTTTTGGAATGATATCCAATATTTGCTCATCCACTTCTTCAAATGTTATTACATTTTTCACCAACAGACTTTCTCTCAATACTTTCTATTTTTATACTTTATCATAACCCTTTATGAAGAGACATGTTAATTCAAAAAGATGTGGCACCCATTAACTAAATAATTAATTCCCTTTTTTTATTTCTCTTTTCCAAATACATAGGAAAATACCATGGGCTTCAAAATCCATGAATTTGAAACCACCATTTCACTTTTTAATTTTTCATGTCCATCCGCTTTTTTAATATACTATTAAACCTAGATTAGGTGCTACTATGAATAGTAGTAATGATCAAGTTGAAAGGAGAAATAAAATACTTGTGATTTTGGTTATATTTGTCACCTAGGATCAAGGAAATGTTGGAGTGTTTTATCTCCACATGAGAGATTAGATCACTAGTTTGCATCCAAAGGTGGATGTAGCAACAATATTGATGGTGGAGCCCTTAGTCAAAAACAAAATTGATTCCATCATGAAAAGGCATAAAAAAAGCTAAGTAGTGATCGGCCAAAAGCATTATGATGATAGTGAAAATACAACTACAAATGTAGCTTTAGGATTGATGTGGATTATTTTTATAAGCACATAGAGGCTAGTGGATGGAAAACATGCAGTTAATCACATGTAAATGGGTATATGGTTGTAAAACCTTATTTAAGCTTGTGTATTGTTATACCAGTGTAAATTCTAGATATATATCTAGGTGTCAAAATTGAGGGGGGGTTACATGTTGTAATCTTGGATATCTAGTTAATAAACTTTGATGGGGGTAGTTATTTATACGAAGTCAAGTTTAAAGGGGGAATATTGGGTTAATATTGACTTAATCAAAGAGTGATTAATTTAAACATTGATTCTATCAAATGATGGGTAGTTTATGACCACGGTATTTGACATAATGAAGCCTATTCAAAGGCTTGGTGTACTCCACTATAAATCCATTGAAATGGTTGGTGTTGGCCAAATTGGCAATGGCTTAGTTGGATTGGCCAAGGGATTAATGAATATATATCTTTGTGGTTGGTTTTCCTAGTAAACTCTTTCTAAGGCAATATTGGCTCTTGCATGTGTTTTTTATTTATCCTATTCTCTCACATGTCTTTTAATTAATTACATCCCCATCACTTGTTTATCTTCAACAATAGCTCACACAACTTGAAAATGAAGAAAAAATCCTTCACCATAGTCTCAACTAGTACCTCCAAGAGGAATCTCAATTTCCTCCACCTCTAATGCAAGCCACACCTTCCCATGATATTGAGGATAGTGATGCTCCATCATATACTTACAAACATGCTCCTCATATGCTCTTGACACATCAATGCATTGGTCTAGCTATCTATGTGTCAAGAAATCCTCCAACATGAAATGATAGTACTCAACTCAACTATACGACACACTCATTGGAAGAACATTATTTAGGGTTCACACATCCCCTATCCTTGCCTTCAACATCAAATACTAGTCCAAGATCTGATCTTTCCCCCAACCATCACCATATGTTCTTTGTCTAATATCACTCTCTTAGCGATGTTTCATTCTTGTATTGGGTGATCTCAATCTTTATGGCTTTGTCCAATAACTTTTCCAAAACCACTTCATGGAAAACTTAATCCTAGTTACAACCTAATGTTGATGCTCCTATTACAACTCATAAGTATCTAGTTTGTCGACTTCCCTATCCCATCCATTCAGTTACCTACACTACATAGACCATCCCACATATAGAAACTTGTAACAAAATCTACCCTACTCTCATACAAGAAAAAATAACTAGTTCACCTTATGCTATAGATATGCCAAGCCATAAATTATATGGCCCTATGGTAAAGTTCATGCATTCCAATGCCTTTTCTCTACACCAATTGTTAGAGAAGCTCACAAACCCTGGTCCAATTTTTCTTCTTAGAATCCCACCAACATATAATTATCCTTATAATATATATATATATATATATATATATATATATATATTCAATAGGTCTTTTTTTATCCCCATCTATAGAAATTCCAACACACGACAACCACTCTCTCCAACTCCATAATATTCATGTTTTCCACTATAATTTTCTTCTCCTCATATATGTATTTAAAGTGACTAACAAAAAAAAATTTCATGTATACCTATAATATTCAAATCCTTATTCATCAACACACCACTAAGACATAAGTCAAAATGAAAGCATGTCATCTTAAACCAAGAGGCACAAGTGGAAATGCTTGTTCATTTAACTAGAAGGATTTGATATACCTAGAGGTGACACAGATAGAGTTCATTCCTTCTTTATTGTAAATACTTTGTTAATTATTGTATCTACATACCTACCTCCATCTAGGTATATTTTAATTGCTTCACGGTCAACTCTGCATTGACTTGCAATTGGTTAATTAAGCACCATTTTTTTTTGCTATGGCTAAACATTAGGATTGTAATAATCATGTTTTTTGGAATGATTTTCTTAGCGTCTCATTGAATGTAGGTGTGAGGTGACTTTTATTTTCTATCATGTTTTTTTTTTTTTTTGGAATGATTTTTCTTGCGTCTCATTGAATGTAGGTGTAAGGTGACTTTTATTTTCTAATTTATCTTATTATCAACTGCGTTTTTTTAATTATATAAAAAAAATTAACACTTTTGGCAGGGGTACAACTGTGTGTTTTCTTGGGAACGTTGGTGTATTAAATTGTTGGGCCAGTGAATCATGGTTGGTATGAGTGGATTGGGTTTGGGTGATGTTACGTGTCATTTTGAACCCTGGTGTATTCAATTGTCTGATCAACAAATCATAGGAGACACAAAGTATTAGATTCTCTAATTAGAAAATGGCCAGTGTCATGAATGTTTTTCATCTGGGTGGTATTACGTGTCGTTGTTGAAGTAGGGGTGTCATATTTATTATGTAACAGTGGAGATATAGTATTTATTTGAGGTTGAGTAGGAGTCTTATTGTACCTTCGGATGGCTATTGAAGGTTTATTTCATGTTATGTGAAGCATTGGAATATGAGACGGGCTTGATGTTATGTGAGACATTGAGTTGCATTGTGGTTGTGTTGAAATAGTAATATTGGTTTTGCAAAGTGGGTTGGGATACCATTGTTGTTAGTACGTTGAGTCACACTTGTTGGTGTATCATATTATCTAGTGGAGTAAATCATCCAAAGTGTTGCCATGGTGCAAAACTCTATAGCCTACCATCGCTATCAATCTGTTGGTTAGGGTCTATTTCTTAGTTTTTCATTTTTTTTCTTAAAGACATTGTCGATGTGTTCAACTGGTAACTTGGGTTTTGCAAAGTGCAATAGGTTGTAGTTATTGTGAGTGCATCAGGTCGGGCTTGCAGGTGTATTGGATTCTCTAGTCGATGAAATTGTTCACAGCATGAGTGTTTTGGATTTGGGTAATGCCACTTGTCCTTGTTGATTTGTGTGCCGGGGCAAAGTGCTATAGGCTACCATCACTATGAGTACCTTGGTCTAGGATTATTGGTTTATTTAGTTTTTTTATTTTCCGTTAAAGAGAATAGATTACTTTTGTATACTTCATTAGATATGTTTTGGGTTTATCTAGTTCACGTTTATGGTATCCTTATATTTTCCTTTTTTAACCATGGAACTCTAGTTTTGTTGGTGCAAATTTCTATACGTTATTGTCTCTATGAGTACCCTCGTTCGATATTCTTTTTTTTGTTAGTTCTTGTTAGTTCTTATCTTTTCTTTGGTTCAAAGCTCCATTGTTATTATTTATGCTCGAAGCTATAGTACTTTGGTTCAATTCTTTCTTCTTTTTCTATTTTTAATTTGTTGTCAAAGAGAATAGGTTAGTTTCATGGATTTTATTTTCTATGTTTTTGGTTTCTCTTGTTCAAGGCTATAGTATAATTATACTTTCCTCTTCTAACAACAGATAAAATATAAACTTAAGAGAATAAAGTAGAAACTTTTTAACTTCTCTGGTTCAAATATATGGTGTCATGGTCTGTGCTTCTCGTTTTCATTAGTTTCTTTTCCTGTTGTCAAAGATAATAAAGATTGATTCAAGTTTTAGCTACATGGAAATTAGTTTCTTAGGTTTTCTCTAGTTCAAAGATATGTCGTCATTATTTATGTTTGAAGCTATAATACCTTGGTATGATTGTTGCCTTTTTAAGTTTTTGATTTGTTGTTGAAAAGAATAAAATAGTATTGTAGATTTTATTGCGTATGTTTTTGGTTTCTTTAGTTCATCTATTTAGTATCATTATATTTTTCTCTTCTAACCATGGATAAATATAAACTTTCTAGTTTCTCTAGTTGAAAGATACAATTTTCCTTATCCTGGCTTCTCATTTTTGTTAGTTTATCTCCCTCTTGTCAAAGAGAGTAAAAATGGTGCTAGATTCATTCAATTTTTAGCCACATGGAAATTAGTTTCTTGGGTTTTCTCTAGTTCAAAGATATGTAGTGATTATTTATGTTCGAAGCTATAATACCTTGGTCTGATTCTTTCTTTTTTTTTAGTTTTTGATTTGGTGTTTTTATCCCCATTTTGTGAGATAACTAAGGAGATGATATCTTGAGGCCCTTAGGTTGCAGATATGGAGTGTCGAGAGACCACATGACTAGAAGTGTCCACTTGCACATACGGAAGCCTGCTCTATCACCACATTCTTATCCATTGTCAGCTCATCCACCACACTAGCTAGCTTCTGGAAGGAAGATCGGTCTTGCTCCATGCGGTACAAGTTAGGTATTGTGGTAGGTAATCACCCTAATATTTAAGGCATTTAAACATGTTGTATTTGAGCTACTTTTGATTATATAACGTCTGCTTGGACATTATTATTTTTACCCTATTTCACCTTGGTGAGTGTCATAGTTTTCCTAGTAAGTGGCCAACCTTTAGGGAAGGTTTGCAACTGGGGTTCCCTGGACGGTTTATCATACCATTCCTAACCATACTTACCACCTTTCACTCATTACGCTCCCATCATATTGTATTCTTCTAGGCCCTTTGATTTTAGTGACATAAGAAGGGCATGTACCTCATTTCATGGGAAGAAGGGGCTGAAGGCCCAAAGGGATTTTTGTTGGATAAAAAAAATATAAACTACTAAATATAGACCTTCCATATTCTTTGCCCATGGATCCCCAAGAAAGGAATGAAACACTTCTCTATAAGAAATGGGGGACCTACAAAAATAAATGATAGTGAATGCTTAAGGGGTTAGTTGTAGGATGGGAGGTTTGATAACGAGTCGACCTATCATGATCATGGGTATTGAGCAGTATGATATTACCATCATCTGGTCACCAATACAGAGTAGCGGCTCTCAGTTACACAATTGAGAAAAAGGGAGTCTCATCACGAGATAACATTCTCGTTTCCATGAGGTATTTGTGAATGACATTGTCATTATCTAGACACCAAGCCAGGATAGTGGACTTCAACTTGTTCCTTAAAACATGAAAGAAATAACAAGAAAGAATGGAAAGAACATGGGTTTGGAAAAAGTGCATCGCAAACGAAGGTGCCACACACCCTCTACAAGGGAACCCATAAATGATATAATATGAGCCCTTGTATGTCATCAAACTCATCGACGTTTGAATTCTAAACCCCTTCCATATCATAATCCACTACATAACCTTGAAAGGCCATCCTTGGGAGAATCCCCTACTTGAGGACTTTGGTATACCCAATAGTACTTTTATGAGATCCCTCCCATACTTAAACTTGTTCAATTGTATAGGGTTTTTGAGAATTTGTTTAATTTGATGAGGTAGTTTTGATGCAAATGTTTAGATGCATGGATTATTAGATGTGGTTTACACTTGTCATGTCATATTTGACTTGAGATATTTGGAGGGTGTACCCTTTTGTTTTGCAGGGCCTTTCTTAGTGGCCATTTTTTGGAGAACAAGCCTAGATTGGGCTTCCATGGGGAAAGAAGCCCATAGGTTGGATGTTGTAGGACCACACTTTAGATCACAGATACATGCCTTTGGAAGATTAAATGGAATCATGGAGGATATTATCCATACCCTATTATCCAAATGACTTTTCCTAGGAAAGGAAAAACGTCACCTTTTGAGGCTTGACGTGATGCTTGAGGGGGTTTGGTGGTGATGGAGTTATTTCACATTGGAACTTGGCATATTTTGATCGGAGGAGAAATGGATTGACCCTAGAACATGATTATGAGGCTCAAGGGGACCCAATGACCTCCATTCTCTTCTCCAATGACTTACTCAAAGTGTCAAAACGTCCCTTAAAGGGGTGATGTCATCTTATTTTTAGGGTTTCTATTGTGTTAAAGTGAAAATTAAATATTATTATTTGATTCAAGGGGTAAGATAAGGGTTTTTGACCCCTTATATTATGTTTTACCCTTTATAAGTGGACAAACTATGTTTTAATACTTTTATATAAATAGAGATCATGTGAATCTCATTTCATAACATAACTCTCCCATTGTGAGAAGTATTTAGCTGAAATGTTCGCTACTCTTGGTGATTATGGTGTTTCTCTCTTTTGCAATGTCTTTTTGTGAATCTCTCTTGGTGAATGGATTAGGAGGAGTGATGCACACCCCCTAAAGACTTGTTCTCATGGCTCTTGGATGAATTTTACATAGTAAACTAGGGTTTGATATCTCATTTCTTGGATTGGGTAAGGAAAAATATGCACATGTTATTTATTTCTTACTTATTTTGGTTATTTTTGGAGGAATACCTAGGGAGGAGTATGTTGAATACACCCTCCATCATTGATTCATCTTACTATTAAGGTTATAAGTATTTATTGAGTAAGGGTTGATAGGAGGGATATGAGTGTGTATACCCTCCTAGATTTACCCTAAGTTGGTTGGAGTTAGGGATGATTTTAGGGGCTAAATTTCGCTTATGGGCTAATTTTCCATGGTTTTTCCAAAAACGAGATTCGCTATTTTAAAAATGATTTGCCCAAATTCTATAGGATAAAATTATTTTACCTTAAAAATCACCAAAATTTTATAAAATCTATATAAAATACTTAGAAATTTGAATATTTTTACAAAAATCTCACCAAACATTTATAGTTGACATATGAAGGATTAGTAAGATTCACCAAGGTTTATACATTTTAAAATAAATTTCCATCCTTAAAATCATCCCTTGTTGGAATACCCTAGGGATTAAGAGGATTTACACCCCAAGGGTTTTTTTTTATATAACTTGTGCTTTAAATACCCCATTCACCCAATTTTAAAGGCACTCATATGAATGTTTTTGCATTGGAGAAATAAAATAGCACATTGGAAAACATGAACTTTTGTCGTATGAACGTTTTTCAATCTGGGTTTTGTTTCTTGTGCCTAGTGGCACCTCTAATACACTAGGGTTTCCCCTATAAAGGGGTATTTATTTCTTTTGTTACAAACATTCATATTCATCCATTAGGGCTGAAGAAACCCTAATCAAACTCTCTCAAATAACTCTTAACTCAACTGCTGAAAATTGCTAAGATTTTTCCTATATAACCTACTAATCATAGTGCATCTTTTGTTGGGTTTTTGGTAAGTTTTGATGGTTGAATATTTTTTTGTAATAAATTGTTTGTTACAGCCATAAGGCTGATTTATATTTCTACAGAAAGTGTTTACAACATCCTTACCTTTTATGCTAGTTGTAACACCCTGTTTCCCCCAGCTTGTAAATATAACTGGACTGGCCAAGAACTATGGCGAACTCATAAATGTGAATATGTCATGTAAATGGACCTTGAGAAAAAGGTCAATGAATGTGAATAACATTTTGAATTTATTGCAGGACTACTGAGAGGGGATGTGCAGAAAAAGAGACCACGATGGCGGTGGAGGGCACCTGGAAAGGTGGCGTTAACTTCCACCTAGAATTAATACCGTATTTGGATTCCACTGGCCCGGAGAACCAAAAGCGGCTCGCTGGCCCTAACTTAAATGTCTTGAAGGCTGGTAGGTAGATGGTTTAATGAGGGATGGGAGGTGAACCTCCCATCTGTAGAGTTGTCAAGCCTGATCAGCGCTAGGGTAATCGTGCCACACACAACCTCGCAAGAGGATAAGGCGTGGGGTAGAAGCGATTGCAGGGGAAGACGTGAGGGGAGAACTCTGGCATTACGCAAAGTGAGTGATAGCAGAGAGGAAGGATTGCAACCTTCACTCCTGGTCACTGGAAAATGGAGACGCAGTCTCACAGCATCGTGGTCTCAGGTCGGGGGTGGCTAGTGGTAAATCCGTTGGGAGTCGCTAAGCCTACGGTTGGGTGGAAATGAGCACCCCTCTCAACAGTTGCTTGACCTTAGTGTTATCTCTGATAAGTGTTTTTCCTCTGGCATCTTGATGTATATATATGTGCTTATTCTAATAATTAATCTCATAAGTTGTGAAACTGTAAATGATTTCATTATAAGAATGACTATATGNTTGAATTTATTGCAGGACTACTGAGAGGGGATGTGCAGAAAAAGAGACCACGATGGCGGTGGAGGGCACCTGGAAAGGTGGCGTTAACTTCCACCTAGAATTAATACCGTATTTGGATTCCACTGGCCCGGAGAACCAAAAGCGGCTCGCTGGCCCTAACTTAAATGTCTTGAAGGCTGGTAGGTAGATGGTTTAATGAGGGATGGGAGGTGAACCTCCCATCTGTAGAGTTGTCAAGCCTGATCAGCGCTAGGGTAATCGTGCCACACACAACCTCGCAAGAGGATAAGGCGTGGGGTAGAAGCGATTGCAGGGGAAGACGTGAGGGGAGAACTCTGGCATTACGCAAAGTGAGTGATAGCAGAGAGGAAGGATTGCAACCTTCACTCCTGGTCACTGGAAAATGGAGACGCAGTCTCACAGCATCGTGGTCTCAGGTCGGGGGTGGCTAGTGGTAAATCCGTTGGGAGTCGCTAAGCCTACGGTTGGGTGGAAATGAGCACCCCTCTCAACAGTTGCTTGACCTTAGTGTTATCTCTGATAAGTGTTTTTCCTCTGGCATCTTGATGTATATATATGTGCTTATTCTAATAATTAATCTCATAAGTTGTGAAACTGTAAATGATTTCATTATAAGAATGACTATATG
>SNQJ01S0026207.1:12478-22581 GCA_010110895.2 Picea sitchensis | reverse complement strand
GCACATAATGTTTTCCATGTTTCATTATTGAAGAAATATGTACATGATGCTAATCATATAATTGACTGGTCTGTGATCCAGGTGGAATCGGAGGGAGAATTTCTACCAGAACCCCAATGCATACTGGACAGAAAGGAAACCCCACTCCAGAACAAAACCATTGCACAGGTCAAGGTGCAGTGGAAACATTTTGGCCTAGATGAGGCTACATGGGAAATGGAGGATGCCATGAGACAGGCATATCCGATTTTGTTTACTTCTGTACATACCATTCATGTTAGTAGATAAGAACATTGAGGATGATGTTCCTTTTAAGGGGGAGGGAATTGTAACACCCTCTTTCCCCCATCTTGTAAATATAACTGAATTGGCCAAGAACTATGGCGAACTCATAAATGTGAATATGTGATGTAAATGGACCTTGAGCAAAAGGTCAATGAATGTGAATAACATTTTGAATTTATTGCAGGACTGCTGAGAGGGGATGTGTAGAAAAAGAGACCATGATGGCGGTGGAGGGAACCTGGAAATGTGGCGTTAACTTCCACTGAGAATTAATACCGTATTTGGACTTCACTGGCCCGGAGAACCAAAAGTGGCTCGCTGGCCCCTGAATTAAATGTCTCGCAGGCTGGTAGGTAGATGGTTTAATGAGGGATGGGAGGTGAACCTCCCATATGTAGAGCCGTCAGGCCTGATCAACACGAGGGTAATCGCACCACACGCAACCTCGCAAGACGATAAGGCATGGGGTAGAAGTGATTGCGGGGGCAGACGCGAGGGGAGAACTCTGGCATTACGCAGAGTGAGTGATAACAGAGAGGAAGGATTGCAACCTTTGCTCCTGGTCACTGGAAAATGGAGATGCAGTCTCACAACATCGTGGTCTCATCTTGGGGGTGGCTAGTGGTAAATCCACTGGGAGTCGCTAAGCCTACGATTGGGTGGAAACAAGCACCCCTCTCAGTAGTTGCTTGACCCTGGTGTTATCTCTGATAAGTGTTTTTCCTCTGGCATCTTGATGTATATATATGTTCTTATTCTGATAATTATGCTCATAAGTTGTGAAACTGTAAATGATTTCATTATAAGAATGACTGTATGGTGTTTTGATCAGTACTAGTAGTTGTATATTTATATGGAAAGACTACGTATGATTTATGTCTTCATGAATTCGTTATTTGTGTACGTATTGATCAAATTCAGACTTCACGTCTGGTTCTCGGGAGGACGACATCCTTGCATACCTTAGGTAGTACCCTGAGTAAATCTCCCCATAGAAATACCTTCCTTGAAAAGCCCATCAAGAACCGGGAAGGCGGTTGTGAAGGCGTAAGGCCTTAGTAACCCTGCATAAGGAGGAACGATCCTCTTGAAAACTGAGACAATAACTTAAGGATGAAGTAACGAATCGACGAATGAGATCCCGTCGGGAAATCTGTGGTCACTCGTGACCGTTAGATTTGGTAAGAGGAAGGAGCTGGAAAGTTAAGTACCTTAACCTTATAGGTATTAATCGACGGACGAGATTTCGTCGGGGAATCCGCGGTCACCCACGACCGTTAGATTAGTAGAAGAAAGTAGGGCGTTAAAATTCCTTACCCCTTTGCTTTCTGTGTCTTCATGGGCAACGAAGAGTTTAGGACCGTAGATCCCCAAGGTTCATGAGATTATTTGGATCGTGGATCTTTTCCACGCCCAGGGAGTCGTGGAAGAATGCATGGGTACGAACCATTATAAGCCTTCAGATCTCGGCTGAAAAACCCGACAGCCGTTGGATCTGTCCGGAGTTACCTGAGGGTTAAGACTCCAGTGTATAAGGGAGAAAAACCCCAGAATATATCTAGGACATTTAATTAATGGAGGCCATGCGTCGTGAGATCTCCCATTACAGGAAATCAGGGATCGTGGAATCAGGATTCCTGTTGACAAGAGATCGTGACTTTCCATTGTGGAAATCCTGGGATAGATCTAAGCCATCAGATTGACGGAGGCCATGTGTCGTAAGATATCCCATTACGGGAAATCGGGAATCGCGGAATCAGGAGTCTTGGTGACAAGGGATCGAGACTCTCCAGGGTGGAAACCCTGGAGCAGTTGTGGGTCGTTGATTTAAGGAGGTGACGTGTTGACAGATTACCTGTTTCGGGAAATCGGGAATCGGGGATTCGGGAGTCCTATTGACAATAGGTTGGGCTCTCGCCTTGATAAATCCCAATGGAAGAGAGGTTGTGGTCATATGGGAAGAGGTCATATCGACCAATTCTTAACCCAAGGGGTTAATCTCTGATTGAGGTTCGTTCGACACTTCGGCATTTCGGCATTCGGGATACCGAAGGGACATGTTACCCCGTGCTCTCAAACCCTTAAGTCCAGACTTATAAACCTCGAGATGTTAGTATGTGGTCAGGCTCTAACGAATGGTCAGGATCCTCTTGAAGGATCCTGTGTCTGGGATGACTATCTGATGTGAGGTAGAGACGCCAGCTTTACACTAGGGCATGAATGTGAATAAAGGTAAGTAGCGAGCATATCTGGATGGCCAGAGTCCACCCACTCAGATCTACGACTAAGGATTCATTCTGGAGCCCCCTCGCCATTCTGCCTTTAATGGGGGTGGGGGGGTCCGGAATTGGGCACGCAACTCTCGAACGGTCGAGATTAACTCATCATGATCAACGGCGCTCAAGTGGATTCTAGACCCCCCTTGCAATTCTGTCTTTAATGGGGGGGGTCCAAAATAGTGTGGCGTGTGAAGTGGGGCCCCTCCTGTCATGTCGACTATTGTGTCGCGCTTCCCTCCTTGTCACCTGTATTCCACTTAACCGTGCAACGGGGCCGTTTCTCATTGGTTGTTCTCTGGTCCTATTGGGATTTGTTCCTATTGGCCATTTGTTGACCCTGTAGGGATTTTTCCCCATTGGTCGGTCGCTAGACCTGTCGGGTTTCGACGGTTGCAGAGTCGAACAACTAGACATTACTGTAGCGTCGAGGCGTGAAATACAAATAGGCATTGCGTTCAAATTAAACTGTGAACATGACCCGTGATCACATGAGAACAGAGAAGGAGAGAGGAAAAGCCAGCTTACGCTAGGCCTCCATGGATAATTAGGGGTTTTGGTCCGGCAGAAGACCAGAAAAATCCGATTTAGGTAGTGGACATGTGACACTAGTATATTGATCTTTGAATCTTGAGTTTCACTAGTGTTTAGCTAGTTTATCTCTTGCATCTTTTACTTGATTTCTAGCACTTGTTTAGCATATTATTGTGGCATTTCATTGCTCATATATATTTTTACTAATTATTTCTATTAGAGACAACAATATTAACTTTCTTTTCCACTTGATATATTGCATCGTATACTTGGTTTCCTTGTGTCTCGGGTAGGTACTATATATTGGTAGGTCACTCAAGGATTTGATAACCTAAAACAACCCTAAAGACTCATCACCAAACTCCATTTTCCTTATAGAATATTTACCAATAAGGGAATTCATCCATACATCACACTTTCCACCTCATTCCCCCCTAGGGTCACCAAGATTTCCCCCTTGGAGGTGACTACCTCACCTCTAAATTGATAGAAACACCTACCTAATGTGACAGTGGGTAGGTTCTCTCTAAATTATCACAATTTTATGGTTGGGTCATAATTTTCCCAACCTACAACTTGGGCGATAACATTTTGGCATCATTTCTGGGGAGGATTTTTAATCCTCTTATGAACCCTAATGACACTTTGGAAAGCTATCCCAAATCCTTTTCCCTAGATTTCATGGAGACTCCACCCAGGGGACATTCCATTTTCACCTTTTTGATGAAATCTTCTTAAATCTCATCTGGCGACTCCACCTTCCCAAAACCCTTCCTCCTCTAATCATTTTCCCCTTTGGAGGTTCAAACCTCCTAAGGTATACCGAAGAAGGCCTCCCATCAAGTCTCCCATTGTCAAAAACCACTTCCACGATACCCTTCTCCTTGCACCAATGGCTCATCCTTGGGAAAAATACCTCTACAAACCCCTTAACATGGCCACCATCTTGGGATACCCCAACACAATGCCAAAAGATTCAAACAAATGATGTCCAAAGTTCCCAGGAAATAATGTAGTGACTGTTGAAGATCACCTTTACATCATAGGTTGGGACATGGATAATGCAGACATTGAGCATGGGGATGTAGCCATGAATCTATTGTCTTCATCATTGAATGAAGAACCTCATATTTAGTTCAGAGTCCTTCTAGACAATCACCTCACGTCCTATGAAAAGATTTCCAATTTATTTAAGATCAGATGGTCAACGAAGAAAGATAGTGGGATTTGTCAAGCAAATTATATGATAGTAATTGTGACATAAATTATCAATCTGAAGTCGTAATCTTATGAGATGTATGGAAAGTATATGCAGGGTAAGAGGATTTCTAATCTATGCTAATGATTGAGAAGAAACATGTTAAACTACTGTCATTGAATCTAAATATAAGAAAGCACAAAATATGCAACTAATCTATGAAAGGAAACTATCCTAATGCTACATAAACTTGAGACTAAAACTGAATCTACGAAATCAAATGAGACATAATCTAACTATGAAAGCAAAATCTGAATCTAACTACGAAAGCATAAAATCTAGAATTAATCTATGAAAACATGAAAGTGTGTAAATTAAATCTAATGAAAGCATTTTAAAAACATCTACAACAACACACGACAAAAAGGTAAACGACAAACCACTATGAGAAAGTAAAATCTTGCATTAAAACAATCCAATACATGACAAATAATGAAAATCACTATCTCAAAACTACAAGACTATGAATCAAATCTCAATCACTCTATTCTTCTATTCTCTATTCTAGAGAGAGGCCTCCTCCCAAATGAGGAGAGAACCTGCTTATTTATACATGAATAAAGATAACAAACTCATAATTACACATCCACTTTTCTCTCAACCTATCCCTTCAAATACTCCACAAATATCTTAGATAAGATATTCTATCCATGATCTTCCCCTTGAAGTTAGCTTGAATGATTATCTCCAAATCAAAGCTTGAAGATGAAATTCGAATTTGAAGCTAGGTGGTGATTTTTGACCTTGTGAAAATTTTCAAATATGCCTGTAGTCATCATAAAACTCATCCAACTTTGAGATATAATGAAAATATGTTAATTTTCTAATATTTAGTCACAAATTCTCTTAAAAATACTCAAAATCAATAATTTGGAAAATGGAAATGTAAACCCATATATTTTTATGAAAGTGATGATAATTATGGTTTTATGGAAGAATGGAATGGAAATAATGGTGACAAATGGTATATGAAAGATGAATAAAGTGTCGTATTTTTGCGACCCAACATTCCCCCCAACTGAACTTGTTGCATGTCCTCATGCAACTTTGCATGAATTCTCTTTAGGCTTTTGGCATCTTAGATGTGGCTTTACATGATGATGATGTGTAATAATAAATCATTTCACGATGAGATACATGAGTGGCAGCTAATATTTCTTATGGTTCTCTCTTGTGTGACAACCATCAATATGATAAATGTTAGTTCTTGTGTTAACAACATTTGTTCGTTTTACTTATTTTCTTGTTGCAAGTCATAATATTAGAAACATGTTCGTATTGGAAATGATAAGTCAACAGATTTACTTAGAAAGCCCTTTTTTCTTCATATTTGAATCATGCCAATATATATAGCAATATTTTTGAATCAAAATGCAATGAGGCATAGTTTGGGAAAAACATGTTGGTAAATGGAAAATGAGATGATGAATATGTAAATGGAATTATGACATCAATATCCCCCCCGCCCCCCAACTGTAGATGTGGTATGTGTAGGAAAAGGAGAAGAGTAAGATAAGGAAATTCTCCAAATTTATCTATTTTTATCACTTAAGGAATTGCATGATTAAATATTAGAAGAGAACATACCTCCACTTACCCAAAAATTTGATGAACTATGCAATAGGAATATGGTCGATGTGGCTGCTAGAGCATGGAAGATGTCACTGTTGTATGATCATGTGAAAGGTGAATGCTACTGTAGCTACGACTGCTAGAACTGTTGGATCAGAGAATATGAAGTGGAGGAATCTGAACCGCTGCTAGTGAATCATGGAAAAGAGGAACTATGGAAGTGGTGTGGTACTCTCATATGGCTGGAAAAATACTGTTGCAACTGCTGATGATTCATGGAAAAGTGTATAGTCGTCACCTGATGCCAATCCCGATGGTACAATTCTAGTCATGTGAATGAATGTGTCGATGTCGAGCATGAAGAGAAGTCATTGGATTACTGACCATTGATGAATGTCGTTAACCAATGCGAGGCAAACTCACCATTGATGTCAATGAGTGACAAGGTACCCATGTACATCTTGCAAAGTGTGAATATATGTGTTGATGTCGATCCACTTGCAAGATATGACGATCAAGGGACAATGATGTATTCCCATGATTTTCAGTGAGAGAACTTGCCATTAAGGCATGCAAGCCTCCAGGTACTCAAAGGGAACTCTAGTCTATATCACAGATAAGGTGTTGAGGTCGATGGGGCAAGACTTGTTAAAAGGTGGGCCTTAAGGAATCCCACATCAATCAACGCGAGTTTGGAAAAATGATTGGTAGGACTATAGATGAAAAGGTCTCGGTAGCAACAATGTGTATGAAAAAGAAAGCAGGGTAACGCAGTCGTCAAAAAGGGAACTGAATGGTTTTATTTGCAAGGAAAAATGAATGGAAAAAGATAAAGAGATGTATGTGACTCAGAAAGGTAGGCACGTATGAATTCAAGAAGGATAAGGTGATGGAAAGTAGACTTCACGACATGGATGACGAATAAGCTTGGAAGGAGAAAGGTAAATGATCATGTCATGGCGTAATTGGTTTTCTGAAAGATGGTCGTGTAGCGGGAAATGGAATGACATGTGTGATGAACAATTAAGCTCCTTCGAGATTTTAAGGAGGCATGTCTTCTAAAAATAGTGGTGATCCTTGAAAATCACTTCTACATGAGAGTTGATCGTCTTCGAACCTGGAAAATGTTAGTACTAAACCTGCAACAAAATTGTGAGATCATTGATAAAAAGAAGGAACTAGTACGAATGTGAGCAAATCAAATTTCAAAAATAAAGTGTGTTTTTACCTCTCACCATTGCGCACTAATTTTTTCATCGATTGTTGTTTGAAGAAACTCAAAACATTCCAAAGAAAATATTTTTTGGGGGAATTAAGAAATGTCCATTTGCAATTTGTTTTTATTTTTATAATGTTTTGANTGTTTATGGTTTTTTTGTTTATGGTTTTTATTTTTATCATTATTATATTTTTTTATAATAAAACAAAAGATGATCTTGAAGATCCCATATTTTGATGCGACTGGCGCAATACTCTGATTATATGTCAAAGGATCTTCAAATTTCTCCTTTGTAGGAGAAAATACTGCACACAAAGGAATATTGTCTATCCAACATGATTTACATGTATCAAACTTATCAACCTTGCAAGTCATACACTGCATTCTCATCTTCATTTAAGAGTATTTCCTTATCATAAACATGCTCTCAGACTACATTTTCAAATTCAGGAGAAGAATGACCAGGAACACCATACCAAGTCTTGGGTGCCCCGCAATGATGATAATTCATGCTATACAATGAGTGATCCTCAACATGCCATGCAAACATACTAAACAACATTCCAATGTAAAACATGTGATCTGTTACTCCTGGAATATCGGTCTCAAGAAGGCATAAGGTGGAGTTTGGGAGCCTTGAAAGATGCTTTAAGTTCGACTTGCTGGTTCCAAGTGGATCATTTTCTGATGATGAGAAAGCACTGCCTTCGATATCATAGGCATACTCCACGGTTGTGGTCTTGCTGGAAGATATCTCATGCCAAAACCCCTCCTCAACAAACTTAGAAGGCAGATTGCCAGTACTAGAAATTTCTTCATAAATATCTTATTTTCTATCCTCTCATAATCACTGAAGGAATAATGTCTTCCACTCATAAGGAATGTAAATCTATCTTCAAAAATCCAATTAGCAAGTCTCAAAGGATGAGTTGTTGCATCTTCAATCAAGAATATTGCTACCTGTAGAAGCAGAACTGTGTTATCTCCTTCATATGTGCATGTAGAAACATATGCAACAAATAGCTCTGGAAGCCCACTACTGCAAAAGTACCCATGTCCACCACAAAGCTTATGACAATCTTCATGTCGTAAGATTATGATAAGTTTACCACTGGAAGAACAACCATCTCTTGATTCATATGAAATTTTTCTATATTTCTTTGAGGAATTTCCGATGCATTCAATTAATTGGCACAATTTATTTGCTACATAAAAATATACCCACAAAACAAATGGCAGAAGTTGTGCCTCAAAATTTGTGTAGCTAATTGCAGAATCATTGCAATTCTTATTGCCAAAATGAAAATTTAGAGAGAAATGATGAGCAGAGTCATGCTCAGAAACAAATAATTTGATCTTAACAAACTTCTTGAAAGTGCCAGATGTGCTTTCGTTTCTTTTAAACTTTTACTAGCCATATCCTAACGAGGAAATACCTCATATTTACTTCTCGTGTTAGTGATCTTATCTACTACCTCAGGAGTATAAAGTGACACAGGAAACCGAGGAAGTGCACCTTCAACTTCTTTTTGTAAATGTCTGATAGAAAACAAATTGCTTTCATTGCACTCTACACAATTTGACAAGCTAAACTCCACACCTTTTCCACTTTTATCAAGAAGGTATTCAAATATATAGCCATTTCATCCATTCACCTACAAATCGAAAGGCGAAAGTTGTAGCCAACAAGAAATGCCTGTGAAATAAATGATAGGGAATGGAAATAGAAATGCAACTGGCATCTAAGAGGTTTGTTGTGTACATGTGCTCGGGTGGGCTCATGCAGGTTTGAAAAGTTAAAAAGAAACTGTCGAGATTAATTAATCCTTACTATTTCGGGTCTAGTTAAAAAAAACACACCCTTGTCTTTGCTAGTTGGAACCGTCTATCTTCAGTTACTAATATCACTGCGGGATTCACCTACTATCATTGTGGGATTCATCGAAATCAGTTAGAGTGCAAAGGAATCTGGACTGAAGGTGATACGAGACTTGGGGTGCATGATAAGTTTCGTTCTTAGCTGTCTGATGACTCAGTGTTCTGTGAATAGATGGCTCCAGTGATTCAAGTCTATTTGGTATCAGGTAAATGGGAACAATCCTGCACCTGCAACACCTCTGGGCGGAGAAAACCCCAGAAACCTTTGCAATTAGATCTAATCCTCATCGCACAGTCCATTGGATCATTTCCACTGAGGTCCCTGTGGCTCATTTTCTATATAAAAATAAGTGGAGTGAAGGGTAGCTTGGATACAACTTTGCCTCTACGTGTTGAGGTGTCCCTGTCCTCGAAGAAATAAATCTATTGGTACCAGCGCTATCAGGAGTGGCTAATCGGTATGGAGCTAATGGGGTTTGGAGATGGCTACTAGATCTGGTAGAGGGGTATGTAAAATATTAAATGTATGCGCTTACTGAAGGTAGTGGAATGATTACTCACTAGTTGGTTATATCGAACAGATTCAACCATATGCTCTATTGGTTGTGCACCCCATCTCACTCTAGTTTCGATCCTTTAAGAATTTAGTTGCTTCTGATTGGTTTGGGAAAAGAGAACTTATTTCCGATATGGGAAACATAACTACCAAGCCATGTCCCTTATATATGGATATCGAATAGGGAATTCAACAAACCAAAGATGATAATAAGCACGATGGCCACTACGCCCTGGAAGATCTCGGTTGGTTTCAAATCTATCCTTATTTTTGGTCTTTGATTTCTTGGAGGGGGCGGAGGTATTTAGGGTTTCATGAGTGACAAGATCCATGATATACCTTCACACAAAAATGTTGATGCTACAGATATTGACAATATTATGAGGCTATCTCCGTACTTGAATGAGGACAATGAGAAGACCATCCAGGCGGAATCGATCCTTGGACCTCGCCTTTACTTTGCTGAGACTAATCCACAACTTCATGTTTTAATATTTTCATTGATTTGCAGGTTTCAGCATGGGC
>SNQJ01S0026206.1:11757-78985 GCA_010110895.2 Picea sitchensis | reverse complement strand
AATAATGAAAACTTAGTTATTCTTAGAGCCGATAAAGGTGGTGCAACAATTCTTTTAGACCAAAACAATTACAACATGAAAATGACTGAACACGTCTCCGAAAGTGGAAGCTATATAAAACTCCCCAACAACCCCATTAAAAAGATTATAAAAGATGTCAAGAAAGCCATCAACGACTCCAAACTAGATGAAAGAACCAAGAAACGTCTGTACCCCAAAAACGAGATCACTCCTAGGATTTATGGCCTACCGAAAATTCACAAGAAAGATGCTCCTCTCACACCCATAGTGAATACCATAGGCTCACCAACCTATGAACTAGCTAAACATGTAACCAAGATACTTAGCCCCCTAGTAGGCCATACCGACTCCTTCATAAAAGACTCCAACGATTTTATCAAAATCATTGAAAAAGAAATTTTGAAACCTGAAGACACTCTCATAAGCTTTGACGTAGTTTCCCTTTTCACAAACCCCCCCCAGATGAAGCTATCCAAGTGGTAAAAGAAGTAATTGACCCTGAAACGATGAAACTAGCCGAGGTTTGTCTTCGCTCCACGTTCTTCATGTACCAAGGGGAATTTTATGAACATATCAGTGGGGTAGCAATGGGATTTCCATTGTCCCCAATCGTTGCCAATCTCTTTATGGAAAACTTTGAAAAGAGAGCCCTAGATTCCTACCCTCTAAAACCAACAAGATGGAAAATATTTTTCGATGACAACAATGTTATCTGGCCCCATGGGAAAGAAGAACTTGATAAATTCTTCCAACACCTAAATAATATCTCAAACAACATAAAATTCACAATAGAACTTGAGGAAAATGGTAGCATCCCTTTTCTAGATGCTCTAATTAATAGGAAACACGATGGAAGCTTAGGGCACACCGTTTATAGGAAGAAGACCCACACAGAGAACTATCTACACGCAAATTCCCATCACCACCTCAACCAGAAACTAGGAGTCCTTAAAACCCTAGCCACGAGAGCCATAAGAATCTCTGACAAGGAACACTTTGAAAAAGAAAAAGATCACCTCTCCAACATTTTCAGAAACATTGGATATAATAATAAAGACATTAAAAACGCAATCAATAAAGCCAAAGAGAAAATGAACATAACACCCAAACCCCCTGATAACCAAATCCGTAATAACACTGCTTACCTCCCTTTCATCCAAGGAGTAACAGACAAAATCGCCAGAGTCCTCAGCAAAAAAGAGATTAAGACCTCCTTCAAAACCACATGAAACCATCAAACAAAATATGTGATCCGTCAAAGATAAACTTGATCCGCACAAATGCAAAGGAATTTACAAGATTGAATGCTCATGAGGTAAATGCTACATCGGTGAAACTGGGCGCTCCTTTCAAATTAGAATTAAAGAACATGGAGCATACATAAAGAATGAGCGCATTCGTAACTCAACCTTAGCAGAACACTCCCTGAAAACAAAACACCATGTACGCCTTCAAGAGACAAAAGTTCTGGCAAAGGAGGATCACCTATTTAAACGTCGCATTGGGGAAGCGATTGAAATTCAAAAAAATCCAAACAACCTTAATAGAGATAATGACCTAGAACTGAATGAAATCCGACTCCCCTTAATAAAAATAAATAATAATTAAAACAATCAACTTTTAGAAAACCCTAATTTTAAATTTAAAAACAAATTTAATTCAATAAATCTTAAAATATAAAGTTTTTCTCATGATTAATCATTACTTAAATACTAACATCCTCAAACAATCTAGATTTTTATAAATAATTTTTTTTTAATACAAATAATTAAAAAACAACATTAAAATACTCTCATTAAAAAATAAATAATTAAAATTTTAAAAAGCTTTTAAATAAAAACAACATTAAAAAATTTAAAATGAATTGAAAATTTCAAATAAAATCAAAACCTAAGATCAAAACATAAGAACAAATTATAAAATAATAATTTGAATAACTGAAAATAAAATATTATAAATAAACTTAATTAATTAATTAATTAATGTAGAATTAGGGTTCTTCCTATGGATAAAGTCGACAATCCATTTACAAAACTGTGATTTTTCCAAACTTGAATGAAAACCCTCACCACAGAAATCTTATTGAAAAGAATATTCATGTTATTTTAATTTTACTATCATTTAAAAAATTAAAGAAAAAAAAATATTTTAAAATTTTAATCATTTAATTTATATTTATTTTAACATATATATATATATAAGGTAAGGCATGTATATTTTAGTAGATTTTAGAAGTCAAATAGTTGGGTCGAGTGAATCCTTTGTCACACAAACAAGGGAGTCTCATACACCAATTTGGTGTCTAGCTTAGCTATGATCTTAAAATTAACACCATATATATTTACAATTGTAAAACTATTATTTATTTATTTATAAATAAACAAGTATCAAAAATATAAATAATGAAAATTTATTTATCATATTTATATTGAGAAAAAATCAATATATAATATTTTTGAATTTCATAAAAAAAATTAATTTGATCTAAAACTTGCTACTCATAATTAATAATCAAATTTTGTAATTGTTTTTTACTAACGTTCACTTTCCTTTTTCCTTTTTAAATTTAATTGACCATTACTTTAAGACCATATAAAAGTACAATTTTTAAATTTTTAATTGACAACAACTTTTTTTAAGTTTTAATTCACTGCCACTTTCTATATTTTAATTGAGCCCCCACATGCAAGTAGGGATTTTTGTAGTGTTCATGTGCAACCATAGTCTCCACTTAGATTTTTGTAGTTTTTAATTACACGGCCTTTTATGGTGTTCCTTGACAATTAGTTCGATAATCTTAAATATAAAGAACTATATAAATGCACTTTTTTGGTAGTTTTAATTCACAGCCATATGCTTGCATTTTTTTTTTTAATTTTACTTCGATTTTCACCATCAACACTTTTTTTTTTTAGATTTAATTGATAACTATATTTATAATTTTAAAAGTTATATAGTCACATTATTTTGTAGTTGTATTGTTAATTTTTTTATATACAATAATGATTATAATTATATTTATGGAGACTTTTTTATCCCTAACTTGATCACTCTTCAAAATGGTTTGATTAAAAGTAGAAATGTTCTTTTGCTCCATAAGAATAGACATTCTCACTAATATATGCAAACATAAAAAAAAAATAATGGAAATAGCATTTTCTATTCTAAATTAATTCATTACCCCATACACATTTAGCCATTCAACACATATTGTTTATTTATACATGGAATATTGACTACCAATACATAGGAAAAAGAAAGAGCATACATATCAAGTGTTTTCATAAATTTTATGGGATACCTACAATGTTATTTACAACAATTTGACATTGTTGAAGCTTAATCTACAAGATAAATGTATAATTATGCTTTATGCTTTACAAATGATGGTAGTAATAACTATAAACTTTGTTTTTGATTATCTCCTAGATGGTCCAACATGCATTCACAAAACAATGTTAGATTCTAGACTTGCATTTTTCTCAATTAAGCACATATTTGTCATCTATAGCAATATCACAAGCAATAGTGGTCAAAACATAACAATAAAGACCAAATTACTTATATGTTATAAGTTGCACTTGGGGAAATAGCTCCATGGGAGTATTTTTCCTCCCAACCATAAGCACCAACTCATGTAAGTGCCACCCCCATGTTAGGAAATGAAACAATAGGGGTGATTTTACTGGATATGGCTTTGCATTCTCTCACTCAACCCGATATCTAAGTATCATAAGCAAATAATTAACCTTTCAACCCATTCTTACTACAACAGTCTCACTCACCAACCTCTCTACCCCCTTAACCTTGCATAACACAAGGAATGAGATCCCCTTCTTTGCTAAACAGTCCCTCGGGCTATCCCTCTTCCCTTTGGTGCTTCAATACAAATTGGTCAGGGAATCTCTATTGCTTGGAATCATAGAATCTCAATTGTAACTTAGCCATTACCTGTAAACTCGGTCATGGTTTCCACATTCATTCACATCAGCAAACTATGAAAACATATCCCCTTGGCAACATGTACTTTCTCAGCACTAGCATACAAATGATAGAATGAATGAATGATTTTCCCAAATGTTACCTTCTCAAAAGCATGCATGAACATTAAGTTTTCATGGAGAGCACATGCCCTACCACAAAGCTTTGGGAATAAACATAAGGCATGTAATACAAAAGGATAGAAAGGCTTTGGAGATAGGCACTTGGCAACAATAATAAAATAATGTGTAATGGTTCCCCCTACTTCCCCACTCGTTGGTTCATTAGCCTCTTGGTGCTCCTAGGGAGTTATAACCCTAAGTGCACCTTTTATTATATTATTATTGTTAAATACTATTCCAATTTAACAAAATGACAATTCACTTACCAAATTAACACATACTTACACATTATGTTGAATGCGCATATGGGGGTATTACACTGACTGATTGAAAATAGAAAACAACAACACATATTATATTTTTTTTTTAAATAAAACTTCAAAGCAGTATTGGTTGCTAATTCCACCTAGATTTTGGTGTATGGTTCTACCATCAACTCTACTCTACACAAAGGTCCCAATAGTATTCTTTATGGAATAGGTTAACCCACATAATTGGCAATTTGAATAACCAGTTCCAAGAGGGCTACAGTTGACTCTTCCAGTTACGCATTCTTTGCTTGAGCTAGAGACCTCGTTTTCCCTTCCACAATGCTTAGCTACTTGTAGTTGGACATATTGCTCTAGCTTGTAGGATCCCCTCTTCTCTTCCATTTCCCTTAGGCAATTTTTCATTCATGTCTTCCACCAAGCAGATTGAAAGGGAAATGTATTTGAGGTCATCTCCTTGGGTATCCTTTAAATCTCAATCAGTGTTGTTAAGGATCAGAGGCCAAACCTCCCTAGTTAATGCATAAGAGCAATAGTGGCATTGACCTATGTCCATGGTAGCAACGGTAGAGCAAAGAGGGGAGGGCTAAGGAGATGGAAGGAGGGTGGTGCAAAGGCAGAGGAAGGTGGAGGGTATGGTATGGGAGAGGAGCTTGAGGGTTCAAGGGGAAGTGAGGGAGGAGGAGAAGGGTGTGGTGTAAAAGAAGAGGGAGTGCATGAGGAAGATGGGGAGGTGTCATCCTTAAAAAACGAAGTTGAGGGATGCATGACTTGAATTTGAGGAGGGTGATGGAACCCCTCCTTAAACCTTAACCTTTTCCGATTACCCCTATCCGACAAAGAAGTGATAATTACATAGTACATAATGGTCATGGGATATGATATGTGAATGTTTATGGACCTTCTATGTTTCAAAAGGTGATATTTTCTGCCCTTAGTTTGTCTGCATCTACTTATCTATTCAAATGTCACTAGATATGAGAAGGGTTAACTTTACTAAATATTTGGAGGAGGGGTTATATTCTTTGGAGGGTCTAATTGATGCAAGACGAGGACAATTGTGACTTGTTTCTAGGGGCTAAGAGGATAATGTGAGAATCTTCAAGGATGAGAATAGGATAAGAGGTTAAGTCTCCTAAAAGTTTGATTCCTTGGAAGGTTGCAAGGGCTTCTACTTCATTATTGTTTGCTTCTCTGATTCCCTAATCAAAAGATAGTATTAGTTGTCCATTAGGGCCATAGATGACCCCCCGCCCCCTTTAGTACCTACCACCCTAGGATTTCACTTCAAGTCCTCATCAAAGAATAACATATGGTTGTGTTGTTGATTCATCCATTGAAGAAATTCTTCTCCTCCCAATCTCAATTTATGTTTCCATACTTGATGGTGTGAACGATGCATATGTGTTCAAACTCTAAGGGAGCGCTAGAAGCTATTGAAGCTAGAATCATTAATGCACATTATAGAGCTTTATATGAATGGGTCTTGTGCCTCTCCTATGGATTGTTTATGTCATTAGTTCAGAGGTTGTATCACTATATTTCGTGGGTTGATTGGCTCATTTTTGAAGATATGTTTGTTCCTGGCTAGAAAGATCTGTCAGGTTATGTACTTGGGGAGGGAGATACATTTTCTAGCTAGTAGAGGTTGATTTTAAAGAGGAGTAGGATATACTCTCCTCCAATTGGCGAATAATTAATTCAAGTTTATTGGGGGATGTATATCGATCTATCGATCTATTAGAGCAATTTTCCATATGCTTTTTATGGTGTTGCATCAAGGAAGAGATGTGAGATTGTCTCTTCTACATTGTTACACATTATACATCTTGATTGGCTTTCTATTCATTTGTTCTAATTATGTTGTCTACTGTTAGGAGCTTATTGTGGACCAACAACTAGTTGAAATTTTTTGGGAGGAAATTTAGGACTAGACCTTCCCCCAAAATCAATAGATTGCTTGGTCATCTTTTTGAAGGAGGAGATACTTGTAGCCCTACTTGACAGTGTAGCCTTTGCTTGAGGATCCCTGAGATATTTCATCATTCATATTTCTCCATAGAAGGGAGGATCCATTGAGGAGTTGAAAAAATAAGGAGGTCACCTCACAAGTTGCTAAAGGGGGGTTGAGATCAATTTAGTTGAATCAATTTTAGCCCTTGTCTTGGTCCCATTTTGAGAGGTTTGTCGGAGTGTTTAGACCTTTTGATGAGAGTGGTTCTTTTGCATCTAAGGGAGCTAAGTATTCCCTTAGATGCTGAGTATTCAAAGATACTTCTTATCGATTGCATCCTTCCACCATTATAATTTCCTTGTGATCAATCTCTAAGCCACTTTGGATCTAAGAGCCTTGTTCATAAAGGAGGGATCTCGAATGGGAAATGCCCCTATGTTTTGAGGAGCTCTAATTGTTTTCCACTTCACCAAGTCAATTTTTTTGATGTTGTCCTTCACACCTTTCCACATAATCTTATTTTTAGTTTTCCTTGTGGCATTAAGGATGTTAATGTGCGAAAGTCAAGTGGAGCACATGAAAATTGGAAATGATGAGAGAACGAACTTGATGAGGACTATCCTCCCTTGTGTGTTAAGCCATTGGGATCCCCAATTGGTCATTTTTGTATTGATATTTTAAAGGATGGGAGTCCGATCTGAAGCTTTGGTTGACTTGAGGAAGATGGGGATGTTGAGATATTTAAAAGAATGTCATTGCACCTCAAGAGGGAATTCTAGAGTTCTTGCAATTTTCACTAGAAGGCCAGTTCGAGTGATCCAACCATACAATTTGTTTTTTAGCTTGTTAACTTTTGTTCTCCAAAAGGATCTAGGAAGTTGTTTAGGATTTTTTTGAAGCAATTAGTAATGTTGATAGAGGCTACTCTCACTAGTGAGGTGTCATCAACAAACTAGGATTGATTGATGTTTCTTACCCCTCTTGCATCATTGATATCTAGAAAATAGTTGGATATTCTCTCTACCTCTAGAGCATGGCCCAATGATTCTACCATTATAATGTAGAGTGTGGGTGAGAGGGGGTAGCCCCGCATTTCCCCTACCGATCCTAGATTGGCCTCTCATTCAAAAGTGTTGCAATCTAGGGTTTATTCACACAAGCTATGGCCCAATGTATAATTTTTTTGGTGAACCAAAAGCTATTGAGGATTTCAAAGAGCAAGTTGTGGCATACTCAACCAAATGTGTGGCACATGTTCAATTTTATGACTGTTCCCTACTCTTTTGCTTGGCAATTGGAATGGATTACTTCTTTCACCAATATCATATTGCTAAAGATCTGTCTTCCTCTCATGAATTAGTCATGTTTAGGAGAGATTATGAGATGAATGATTTTGTAGATTCTTTAGGCCATAATTTTGGATAAAATTTTATAGGAGACATTACAGAGGGATATGGAACAAAATTATCTATAAAAGAAGGTGGCAGTTTTTTCTATGGGGATCAAGGATAATAAGGATCAATTTATCCATCCTCCTATTTTCTTCTTTATTCGTGTTCTCTCTATCATGCTTCAAAGACCATGCTTAATAATGTGCTAGCAAGCTCAATATAAGTGGCTAGTGAAGTCATCTGGACCCAATGCTTTACCTGGTTCTATCTTCCATATGACATTTCTTATCTCCTCCTTTGATACTTCCTTCAATAGCTCATGATAGTACTATTCCTTCAATAACTCATGTATATGTGTGTGTGTGTGTGTATACCTGGTTTGAATCCCCTTGGGTTAGGTGCACTAGCCTATTTCAACAGGTTTACTAGGGATGCCATCTACGGATGTTAAACCCATACATATATATGTGTGTGTGTGTGTGTGGTTTGAATCCCCTTGGGTTAGGTGCACTAGCCTATGTCAACGGGTTTACTAGGGATGCCATCCACGAATTTGTAGAAGCATCCTTTAGGTTTCCCCATGAGATTTTCCTTTGGTGTATGTATATTTACACACACACACACACACCTTTGGGTTAGGCGCATTACCTACGTCGATGGGCTTACTAAGGATTCCATCCATGAGTGTGGGGAAGCATCCCTTGGGTTTCTGCATGAGGTTTTCCTTTGGAAAAATAAATAAATAAATACACACACATGCACCCTTGGGTTAGGTGCACTACCTACGCTGATGGGTTTACTAAGGATTCCATCCATGAGTGTGGGGAAGCATCCCTTGGGTTTCTGCATGAGGTTTTCCCTTGGAAAAATAAATAAATAAATACACACACACATAGCTCAAGAGTTGAGGTATGAGGAGAAATGGGGTGGTTTAAGGAGATAGAGGCACCAGGGCTACAAAAGAGTGATGGAGACAAACAACTAGTGGACTATTCAATGGGGTTTCCACATGAGGTTTTCCTTTGGAAAAATAAATAATAAATACACACACACATATAGCTCAAAAGTTGAGGTATGAGGAGAAATGGGGTGGTGTGAGGAGATAGAGGCACCAGGGCTACAAAATAGTGATGGAGACAAACAACTAGTGGATTATTCAATGGATCCACTAGAGTGCATAGGGACAAATTACATATTTCCAACCTTTTGTGCTTCTTCTTCCAAAAATATCATGGGTAAGTTATTCCCCTTTGATCTTAAGTTGTATTCAAAATGTAACATTGGGATAAGGTTTGTTGGGAACCCTAGGTTCATCCCAAGGGCTAATGAGGTGGGTAGAGACAAAGTCGCCTTTATGGCTAAGGGCAAGGAGGTATTTTAGTCTCCATCTCCAATTTTTACAACTTTTTTGAAGGGAAAATGGATTGGACTTGTTTATTTCGACTACAAGAAAAGTGAAAATGTGTTTTATGGTGACAATCCACTAGATGTGATGGGAAGACAATGTTAGTTGTAGAGGACTGTACCTGCTATGAGTGAATTTATTGGACTAAGCTCTCCTACAAGGCAAAGTAATGCCTCACATTTGTGAACTCTACCAATGATCCCAACTTCGGAGAATTTTCAATAATCACAGACAAAGCAACTCATGAAGGGCACATTTGTATTCCTTTGGGATGATATCTCGACAAAAATGTCTAAGCCTAAGTTGGAAAATAGTGGGGAAGAGAAGGTGATAAAGAATTGGGAGGATCTAAGTTGAAGAAGTGGAAATCAAGGGTAGTAAAGTAGTGTGAGGAAATGCAGAGATTGGTAGTGGGAGAGGGGATTGTACTAGAGGAAATTTTAAAATACCAAAGGATGGCATTGGTTGGAAAACTCCATGGCATATTCATATCTGAAAGTTTATTGAGACATCGGGTTGAATCCAAATGGTCTAGGGTGGTGGCTTATGAATCACCTTTCCATATTCTTACCAACATATCGATTACCTTTCTTTTTGGCGGGAAGAGGATATGGAAATAATCAAAGCAAGGCATTGGTTTTGGAATACCATGCGTTTATATTTGAAAAGTTGGGAACTAGGATTTGACCCAAATGAGGAAGTTGTGACCTCTCAAGTGTTATGGGTTAAACTACCTGAGCTTCCCTTCGAATTATGGAAGAGGCAAATTCTAAAGGAGAATGGAAACACCCTAAGTAAGTACCTTTGTCTTTGTCCAAATCATTGCTCCAATTCGGATAGAATTATGGTAAAAATGCATGGAAGTAGACTTAAGGAAAGGTTTACTTGAATTAATGGAGATATTATATGGGAAGTGGAGTATCATCCAAAATATATATTATCAAAATATCCATTTTCACTATCATTGGTGTAGAAAATATGTGCATATTACATATAAATATCCACTTAATAACTGTAATAATGTATCCCTTGAAGAAAAGATAACACCTAACATGGTTGAATCTCTAATCCCTTCTTGGGTAGTTGAAAATGTTAAAGGGAAGTCAATCCTATTTCCAAATGTGAGGGTATTACAAGCTAATGGGAAGGATTTAACAAAGGAAACTAGTGAGGATTAGGAGCTTATGAAGACTGATAATGATCACTTTGGAGGCTTATCCAAGCAAGATATGAACACATCAAAAATAAAGAAGTATCTACTAACATTGGAGGTGTGGACTCAACTAGAAGAGACCCCACTAAGGTACCCTCCGCAAATGAGAAAGTGTCAAATAACTCCTCTCACTCTATACAAAAGCGTCCAACCATTGATAAAGATCTAGTTGTGGTTGATCTACAATCTCATGAGCCAACAACTAAAGTAATGAAGGTTCATCTAATGGAGGAGATGAGAAACATTAGGAATAATGCATATTTGATCTAATATAAGGTATATGTGAAGAATTATTCTATTAAGGAAGTACCAAGGTAAAAGAGGGAGATTTTAACTGGCTCAATTAAGAAAAACAATAATTTGAGATATCTATTGCAATATTCTAAAGCATTTTCTATTGAACATTAGGACTTAGAGGTAGAAGTTGGCATTCAAGTGGATGGAGGAGAAAATGTATCTGGTTCCACCTAAGGCAATAAATCCTTCATTCATCTATCAAAGGAGAAGGCAAAAAGAGAAGGAAAGAAAGCAAAGTACCATCACTAGGACACTCAAAGTAGGAAAGTCCTCCAAAAAGGTAAAAAAAAGGATATTGTTATATAACAACATTTTTGTTTTGGGGGAAACCCATAAAAGGAATGCAATTCATAGATTAGTTCATCCTCATAATTTGGATATCATTTGCTTGTAGGAAAAAATGATGACATGTAGTGTATCCATTGATTCCCTGAAGGGGGTTCTTAGAGGATTGAAATTTGTGGTTGTAGATTTTAAAGGAAGGCCAAGATGTTTAATCATAGGTTGGAGAAAAAAATGTAAGGTTATTAGGTATGAGCTACTTCAACCAATAATTAAAGTGGACTTACAATATTTAAACTTGGGCAAGTCCTTCTCTATTTCCAATATGTGTGGCCCTTATAAAAATCATAGAGATTTTTGGGAGGAATGGTTTGGGTGGGATTGCATTAGGAGATAGAACATTATTGTTGGTGGGGACCTAAATTTTACAATGAAAAGAAGTTGGGTCTAGGGTATAAAAGGAATGTCAAACCCTTTTGTTGATTTCCTCATAAATTTGAAGAAGCTAATTGGTGTGATGTAGAACTTGTCAAGGTGATTCTCACTTGGACAAATAATTGTTTGGGTGATGATGGCATCTCCAATAGGATCTATAGACTTTTTGTGTTGGATGGAGTCAATAGTAAAAAGTAGCAAAGATCAAATCATGGGTAGGCCTAGGGGGAATATTTGATCAGTCCCTAATCTTTCTACAATTGGAGGGTGATGACCTCAAACCCCCAAAACCATTCAAATTCAATCATAACTATTTAGAGGATTGGATAAGTACAAGGATATGGTGCACAGGGAGTGGGAGCATGCCAATAGTGAAATTTATGGGACAATTGTGTTCCAATTATATAAATCCTTTAAAAAGATCAAGATGTTTACTAAAGAATGGATCAAGGAGAAACAAAATAGTAGTCACATGGATTTGTAAGATGTCAAATCCAATATTGAACAAATTTATGAGTTGAAAAAGAATGGAATCTTCAATGATGATGACCAAGTCCCAAAAGGCCATAGGAATCAAGAAGGGCACTTATAAATTGGGAAAGCTGAAGGAGATGAGAATACCAGATTATTTGATAACTTTGCAAACACGAGGAAAAGTATGAACATTACTTGGGAGGTTCAAAATGTTGAGGGTGTTATAATTAAAAGTTTACAAGAGATTTTTGAGGTTGGTACAACTCATTTTCAATGTTTATTTAAAGAACAGAAGGGGAAAATATAACAAAAATTATAAGAAGTTCCTCTTATTTGCCCAAATTTGTGGAGGGAAACCAAAATGTACATTTGATGGACCTGGTATCAAAAGACGAACCAAGGGAGGTTGTATTTTCTTTTCATTGAGAAAAAAGCCAACGTCTAGATGGTTGCCCAATCAAATTCTATATTGATTTTTACGAGATTTTGGAGGATGATCCACTAGTAGTGGTCAAGGAGTTAAGAAGCTTAGGGAAGGTCTTAGGAGCCATAAACTTGAATTTCATTACCCAAAAAAGTTTGATCCAAAAACTTTTGAGGACTTTAAGTCAATTTCCCTTCTTAGTTCCATATATAAAATGATAGCCAAAGTTATGGCAAGAAGGGTTAAAACAAGGATGATATCCAAAGTTATAACAAGAAGGATAGGTGATTAATTCATGACATGGTTGAGGTGGCCCAGGAAGTGCTCCACATGATCAAAATAAAAAGGTTGCTAGCCTTTATTATAAAATTAGACCTCTCAAAAGCTTATGATCAAGTCTCATGGTTGTATATTAGATTGATTTTAATCCATGTAGGTTTAGTCTACCCTAGTCAATTGGATAGAGATGTGTCTATCCTCAATTTCATTTTTTTTTCTTACCAATGGTTTATCAACACCTCTCTTTAAGCTATCTTGGAGGCTTATACAAGGATATGCACTATCCCCATTATTATTCCTGCTAGTAGTAAAGGGGTTAAGTAGATTCCTTATTCACTCTATAACAAGGAGTGGCGTGAAAGGTATAAGATTGGGTAGACCACAAATTTTATCTCATTTACTCTTTGTCAATGATATTATGTCTCCACATGAAAGCTATAGGAATGCAAATAAAAATGCAAAATTCATCTTGGATTTTGCACGAGATCCCTAAAGGATAAAGCATAACTCTTCTAAACATTCTTTAGTTTTCAGAGCTTCCTTTTCAAAAGGAATACAAAATCTAGGGTTCTATTTGAAATCCAATGAATACAGTTCTAATGATGGGGTGGTGATTATATAAAAAAAATTGAAAAAGATAATTCAGGTATGGTGCAACAAATGGTTTTCATTAGAGGGGAGACTCACCCTCGTCAAATCAATATTGGAAGCAACACTAGTCCATTGGCATTCCATTGCACATATCCCAATTGGGATTTAGAAGAAGATAAGGAAGAAAGTTTTCATTTCTTTTATGGTGTGGAAGGAAAGAGAAATATGCAATGGTCTGAATTAATTGGTGAAGAATTTCCAAGCCCAATAAACTAGGGGGTTGAGGACTAAAGATCATCCAAATGTTTGGCAAGGTTCTCACAACAAAAAGCCTTTGGAGGTTTTTTAAGGGTAATGGTTTATGGCACCAAATAATGAAAATGAGATATATAGAGCCTTTAACATTTGAGGAGAAGTTCTTGAAGGAGCCTAAGCTACACTCTAACTATTCAATTGTATGGAAGGCTTTAGTGGAATCATATCCTTTAATAGGTTCTTGGTTGGCATGGAGAATTGTGGATGGTCGGAAAGTAAGAGTGGGTGTAGACCCTTTGGTAGGGGAAAAAAGCAACTTCTTGTTATCAATGAATTGCAAGAACAACCTCAATAGTCAAAACATATACACCATCAATGATGCTTTGGAAATTGGCCAAGGTAACCCATGGTGTGAAGATTAGAAAACAACTGGTTTTCTAGGTCTTGAATGGAACACGACTCAAGAATGAAACATGTATACCCAACTTCTCATCCATAATGTAATTAAATTGAAGAATGGAGAGGATGAACTATTGTGGTTCAAAAATCCTTTTTTTGGAACATACACTACCAAGCTTGGTTATGAATCACTATTGGAAAAATATGTGATAATGGAGAAATAATTGTGATGACATTTAATTTGGAAGATGGAGGGTGCTCCAAATGCAAAGATTTTTGTCTTGCTAGCAATCTCTAATCGGGTGCCTACCTAGGATTTCTTACAAAAATGGGCCAAACAAGGGCTTGTCATTTGTATGCATTGTATCCAGAGCGAGGAATATGTCTATCACCTATTTATAGGATGTCATTTTTCAAAGTGGGTCTAGGAAACTTCTTTGACCTTAATGAATGGGATAGGGAAATGGGAAGGGAACATGCTTACTACTGTGTTCAAGGCCTAGTATGAGGATAAGGAGGTTAATGAATATAAGGCCTTTCCATTATAGTTTGTCGGGCTATTTAGCGATCTAGGAATGAGATCATCTTCCAATTCCTATACACTAGAAAAAAAGTGCTCTATAGGACTCAATTATGTCATAAAGAGTATAAAGGAATAGTAAAGGAGCCACTACAATGTCAAGTTGGCCCATTTGTGACAAATGAATCCTATCCATAGGTTTCTTCATGGAGATTTAAAAGGAAACCCATAAAGTATGGAGTTACTGGTGGTTTATTTCTCAATCCTACGCATTTTATTTCCTTCTCTTTGGGGTTGGGTAAAGGGTTCAATAACCAAGCAATGCTTACAACCCTGGCATCACTCCTCAAAATAACTACTAATTAGATATTAGATGGTATTCAAGGCTATGGTGATTCCAACATCATAATAAATTGGCTTAATGGAAAGCTACCTATTTAGAATGTGGGCCTATGGTTAGTGATGGATCAAATTTGTAAGATGAGGAACAAATATTCCAAATACTAGGATCCAACAATACACATTCCTTAGATAAACTATCTATGTGATCATTCCTTTCTTTGAATATATGATAAAATGAGATAGAATAAAGGTTGATTTAATAGTGGAAATCTCATCAAAGATTGGGTGCCCTCCATTTTCTATATCACCACCTGTGAGTCCCCAAATACCTAAATGTTTTGGGCCCCTTTTTCTGTAGCTAGAATAAGAGATATTTTCAGTGCCATAAGTTCAACATAATTGTTAGTGCCCTTTCTCAAACCTGCTTTAAATTTTAACCAATGGGTGTTTGACAAATGAATAGTGTTTCCTGCTCCACAATTTTGAGGCTCTCTTTGAGTTTCTCCATCAAAGTAGATCTAGGCCCTCGACCTATCAACGACGTCCTCCATAATATTTCTAGTAGGATTTTCAGCTTTAAATTGAGTAAAATGGTTGAGAATATTCAAAGTTTGCATTACACATTTAATAGGAGGAATGAACCTGTCATCAAATAAATTAGCATTTCTAGACAACTATATTCCCCAAGAAACAATCAATGGGAGCACCTTGCAACATTTTACAATAACATTCTCGTCCCAAGTTCTAAGACAGTCATCAATTGTATTACCACTTCAAAATTTATTTAAACCAAAAATATGTTCAACTTCCTTCCAAACTTAAATAACAAAAGAACATGAAAATATAAAATGAAGGATATATTCTTCATTTTCCTTACATAGAGAACATCAACCAGGACCAAACTTGTCCCTTTTTTGCAAATTATCCCATGTAAGCACTTTATTATTTTGTGTTGGTGACATGAAAGTGTGAGATTTTAAGGGACATTTATACTTCCAAATTTTCATCCACCACTAAATTGGTTCACCAATGGTTGATCCTTCACATGATACCTTATATCCAAGTCTTGGAGAATAAGTACCCTTAGTCAGATTCCTTGACCATATCAATTCATCATCCTCTTGAATCCTTGCATGGCTAGAAACTAACCGCTAGACACTTTTTTCAAAAATAGCTTTTGCAACTTGATGGAAGTTCTTTAATCCTCGTCCTCCCATCTCCCTAGGAGCTGCTAACCTTTTCCATTTTACTAATGGAATGGATGTTTTTTTCCATACATCCTAACCATAAAAATGTGTAACTTATTCTCCTCAGTTTATCTAGAACCCATTTTGAAATAAAAGCTAAGGTAATCCAATATACATGAATAGTTTTGATCGAAGACTTTACCAAAATAAGTCTTCCACCTCTAAACAACCATTGATTACACCAAACAGAGAGCATATTTTGCACCTTAGCAATCAACTAGTTCCAATATTTCTACCATATCATTTGGCCTTAAGTAAAAACTTAAATATTTCAAGCCACGTTGAAGCTCAATATGTTGAAAAGGGAACAACTCAACAAAATCTGACATCTTCATAACTAACATCTCAAAAAGAAATTGCAGACTTCATAATATTAATCACCATTCATGTTGTTATGCAATACAAATCGAGAATATCCTTGAGCTTGAGAGCATCTCTCCTTGTTCCATCACAAAACAACAATATATTGTCTACAAATAAAAAAATGTGACAGGTTCATCAACCTATCAATTCTTATGCCCTTCAAAGTACATGTTCTTTTTGCTTCTATCCAAGCCCTACTTATTCCTTCAACAATAATTAGAAATAGTAAGGGTGATTGAGGGAAACCCCGCCTCAACCATCTTCCGGGTCTGAAAAATGTTGAAGCGAAAGCATTTATCAATCCAATGAAAGATATAGTGGTGATACAACTCATAACCCAATTCACAAACCAAACACAAAAACCAATATGAATTAGCATTAACCTCAAATATAACCAGCTAGCCCTATCATAAGCTTTTAATAAATATATTTTAACCACCGTGGCATACGACTTCTTTGTTTTTATAGTGCATCCCCCTCTTGAGATACCCCTATTGCCTCTTGGATTTGTCTACCTCGTAAAAATCCAAATTGTTCATGAGAGATTGTATCTAATTACAAACTCTTCACCCTCATAGCTATGATCTTTGTAATAATTTTGTAAATACAATTACATAAGGAAATCAATATGAATTCTTCCAATGATGAAAGGATTGTCTACTTATGGGATAAGAGCAATAATTGTAGCATTGAATGCATCCAACATCCTTCCATTTATTCTAGAATCTACTATGACCCTCATTAAGTCCTCCTCAATTACTTCATAGAAATCTAAAAATAATTCAATAGGCTAGCCATCACGACCAAGACCTTTGTCCTTTTTGAAACTACGAAGAACCACTTCAAATTCATCCTTTGACACCTCATCCAACAATCTCCCATTGTCCTTCTAGACACAAAGCTAGGAAAGTATGTTGTTGTTTGTACTACCTCTTCTATAGTTACCCTACTTTCCTCTTTATAAATCTCACCAAAATGATCCACCCTTGCTTTTACAATGTCCTCAAAACTTGGCATCATGTCTCATTGTTTCTCTTTATTTTCCATATGGTGTTAACATTTTTCTTATGGTTTGCAAATTGATGGAAAAACTTTGTGTTTTCATCACCCTTTGCAATCCATAAGGCTCTACCTTTTAGCCTCCATGCAATCTCCTTATCCTTTAACAACTTCCTCTTCCTTTGTTCCAATTTGCAAACCTCCACTTTGAAATCCCCAGTAGGATGGCCCACCACATCCTATTTGTACACACTATCCAATTGAGTCTCTAACAATTCTACCTCCCGAGAATCTTTTAATTTTTCCTCACGAGTCCACACTACAATTACTTGCTTTATCTTTTTAAAAGTATTTTCAAATTATATGGTTGTTGATTCCCTTCTGGTCCCATCAAAGGAGACCAGTTCTCCTTTATAACTGTTACAAAATCTTCTTAATAAATCCAAGATAGATTAAACTTGAAGGGACTGGGAAGCTTCCTCCCAGTTTTAACCATCTCTAAAAAATTGGGAAATGATCAAACTATCCCACCAATCCTACCCATTATTTTATCTGGACTTGGTCATTTAAAAACCTTTACGACAAGAGAAATTTGTCCAGACTACTAGCAATCCTATCCTCACCCATCCTCTTCTTCATCCATGTGGTACTTATCTTGATTGGCTCAATGTCAAGTAACCCGTGATCCTCTAATATTTGTATGAAAAAATCCGATAGTGGGTCTACCTGTGCAACAAGACCCCATATTTTAGCTCTATCCAAAGAGAAATGTAGATCTCCTCCCAATATTATATTTTCATGTTCCATAATTCCCATACTAAATGTCCTCTCCCATAATCCCACTCTTGCATGATATGGCCCATAAATGTTTAGAACGATCAATTCCTTGTCTAGCTCCTGAAAATAAAAAGTAGTACTTGAACCCCAATTAAAATACAAAGTATTAGAGCAATATAATGACCCTATCTTCTGGCCAATTATTACACAACATAAAAAACCTCTATCATTAATAAAATAAAAATTCCAACCCACAAACATTTTACACAATTTTGTCACAATTTTACCACCATCCACCATTATCTCTTACAACATATAATGTCTAGCTTGTTGGCCTCCAAAAGTCATTTTAGGGCTAGTTTTTTCAAGAAATAGCCCAAACCTCGACAATTAAGGGATAAACAACTCATGGGCCACCCTTAATAGAGAGGAAATTTGCTCTAAGAATCCCTAAAATAGATGATTTCTTACCCATCAAAACTTTGTTAACAACTCTTTCTTGTGCCAGGGACAGAAAAGATTTCCTACCCCTGCCCCTGCCCCTGCCAAAGATTTTTACTTCCTTCCCTAAATTCAATACTAAACCTCCATCAATTTCCCCTCCTCCAATCCAATAAGAATCGTTCCTATCTCTTAGATTATATCTTGGAACATTGCTCAGGCTACTATTCTTCCCCTATAAAACATTACTATCCTTTAAAGGAATATCATTCTTCAAATAACATCCTATTAGGACCTACCCTTTCCCCATATTCAATCAAAGATCCAATTGACTTCTATGAGAAATCCCTAGCTCCCATACCCCACATAGAAGAAGCATTTCTGCTTGAAAATCTTGGCATATTGAAATCCCATCTAGACCATAACCCTAAATCAATCCCCTTATCAACAAAATATCAACATAAAATGTCAAATTTAGAAAAAAATTACCATAATTCACCAACAAAGACCCCAAAACCTTGTTAACGAAAACATTACACTCTGAAGCCTCTAAATTATCTAGATCACTTGCCTTTTCATCATGAATTAGTTGAAAAAGCTCCAGCCTACCTAAATTAGGCTAATCATAATTTTCAAATTGCTTCTCCATCTTATAATAATCATTGGAACATCAACTTGAGCCATATCCATCCTTCCCAAATTATACGCGGAGTTCTTATTCATCCCTTTATCTTCTTTTTTTTCCCACAGAAAAAAGCATAATTCTATTCATCCGAAGAGAACCAAATTACATTTTGTAGGTGCTTTAAGCACGACCCAATCATGGGTAGAGGAATCAAAAAAAAAATCCCAAAGCGACATAAAAGCTGGTTGGTAAGCCACAAAGAAAATACAAAAATAGGAATTGGGGAAAAAACCCCAAATAGGCCGAAAAAAAAAAAAATAGGTTCAAGAAACCCCGCTAGGGAAATAACCCCAAAAAAGAAATCCCAAAAAAACCCTGGTGGCCGGATGGACCAACTCAGAGTGGTATGAAAACTCCTCACATCGGTAGAACCAGATAGCAACAAAATCATTGATTACCTCGACCAACAAAAAACCGACGAAAGANAAATAACCCCAAAAAAGAAATCCCAAAAAAACCCTGGTGGCCGGATGGACCAACTCAGAGTGGTATGAAAACTCCTCACATCGGTAGAACCAGATAGCAACAAAATCATTGATTACCTCGACCAACAAAAAACCGACGAAAGATATGTCCAGAAGTTGTACGTCCTCACAAAGGACCTCAAAGTGCCACGCACCAACACCGCACGCCCAAATATAGGACCTCAAAGCTCTGGCCAAACCCTCACCAGATAGGTGGAAGAAAATCATCAATAACCACCAAAAGGAGTCGAATCTGAGCATACATCAAACCCTGAACAAAACACTGAAACTAGAGAGAGGAACCACAAACCATGAAAGATACAAAGTGGAAGATCCAAGCACCAAGAGCCAAACCCATATCCACGCACCCACGAAGGTTTATCCGCCACATGAAGAAAAAATACATGAGCTCAAGCCGCACAAGGAAAAAAAAATCGATCCTAGCCGTCAGAACCACGTGGTCTGAACCTATAAAAAACCGAGGAGCGCAGATGATACAATCGGATATGTGTGAAGCATAGATCCCCAACCCGTCTCAAGGAACACAATGGAAGGTTATCCAAGACCAGAAGAGCGAGTAGAACGAAGTGAGTCGCCGCGCGGGGAACCAAGGAGTTGCAGTTCGGAAGTGGGCATCCGTGGCTAGGTTTTCCCCCAACCACAGAGATCGTCCCATCCCCATTTCATATCATTCATCCCTTTATCTATATCCATAATACTATCTTTTTAGACTCACACCTTCTTGTCTAAAGGCAACTCATAATCCACAACTATGTGTCCATATTTATGACATTTTATGCAACAAAACAAGATTCCACAATAGTCCAAAGTCTATACAAAAGTGCTTGAACCCTTTTGAAGGACAATTTTAGTTGCGAAGACTTCTCTCAGTTCTAAATCAAACCAGGATCCTGGCAATAGACGAGTTTCTTGAATTTAAACAACTCATGTGTACTTCAAGAAATATCCCGAGGGAATTTTCAATTTCTCTGAACACCACAACATACCATAACTCAAGTAGAAGATCTAATAACTTCACCCACACTGGCATGCTATCTACCTCGTCAAATCAAGAATCAAAAGAAGGAGACCATTTCTTAAGGGAAAGAGGAGTGAAATCCCACTTCTAGTTTTTTCGCATTGTTTGCAAAATGGAATAAGAATGCCATCCAACCTCTTGAGAGGAAATACAACATCAATGCATAACCTCATATGGACTCCCATTCAACTTTCATCTAGGCCTTAATATTCTTCTTGCAACACCTCATCCCATGGATTCTCCCAACAAGCCTCTATGTTGCCATGCTTACAATCTCATTTGTCTTAATGTCCTCCAAAAATACAAGCTTTATAGCACTACCCTATTGTTTAATGCACTTCTTCCTCATTTCTGAACATAACTCTTGCCAACTTCCATTTGAACCCTATTAACCACACCTCCCTCAAAACTATCCCTGACACAACCATTTACTATCCTCTTCATACCTTCCTCCTCTTCATTATTCCTAACTTCTTCTTCCACTAGTTGCTTCCTCAAAACAAGATCGACCTCACATAAACCACTTCTTCTCCACTAGTCGCTTCCTCAAAACAATATCAACCTCACATAAACCCTCACCACCCACATTCACACTAATATTATGAACATTCCCATTAATCAAACTATGCACCACCTTTATAGAAATCACCAATGGATTTTTAATTAAATCCTCCTTGATATTATAATCCAAAAGGAAAGAGCTAGCGAGTTGACCACAATCCAAATTCCCATATGATAGTGTAGTGACTTGACTTGTAGCCTCTAGTTCCTTGTGCATAAAACTACTCACTATCAAAGGATTTGAACCATGACCAAAAACAATTGAGCTACCTCTTACCAAACCCTTCTCCTACATAAAGAAAGGATAACCCTGCTCATCTTTGTTGGGTTTTTATATTCTTTGCAGTGAAATTCTAGTCGAGGTGAATCGAATGACGGTCGAAGTCGAGGTAGATCGACAATAATTCGAAGGTTAAGGAAGTTGACCGGGTAAAGTCGAAGTCAAAGATATCGACGACAAGTCAACCGACAAGAGGTCAAAGTGCAGGTGTGAGACGACTGACTAGAGACTAAATGGAGGCCACCTGGTAGTCGACTGGTAAACCCGACTTGGAGTCGACTGTAACAGAAAATTGGGCTTTCCAAGATTTGTAGCCAATGATATGCATGGATCTATAACTGCTTTTGGGCACCAATCTTTAGGGGTTTTCCTGTTGTAAAGCCTATAAAGAGGCGTGTTGTAAGGCCGTAAAGGTGGTTGTTGTTAGGTGATATTAGAATACACTTTTGCAGGTTAATGCATCTATAAGTGTAGGTTACTGGTCATGCATGTGTAAGTTGATTTGGCTACATGGTTGTTGTTTCTTGTGCAAGAGGGTATGATGTTGATTTTGTTTTAGGTGTGGACCAAGGTTAGACATGTAACCTTTTATTCTGAATGAATAAGACAAGAAGAGAGCAGAATGATAAAAGGAATGTTGGTTTTCCTGGTTAAGGGTTTCCAGGGTAAAATCTTGGTGCACTTTGTGATTTCTTGTTTTCATTTGCTTTCTTGATTAAATTTTTCTTCTCTTCTGCTAGGATTAGTGTGGAAGTGTCCTTTCATTTCCTGACATGTGGTATCAGAGCTTAGGTCTGCATGACAAGCGAGTTATCAGAGCAGTGTAATGCTTTGGCGAGTATATCAGATCTTGATCTGCAAATCTTGAATATGAGAACTAAACCTTACGTACAATAAGAGTCATAAGTCATAAATTGTTTTAAAGATTGTGGTAAAGAATGGCGAGCAGTTCCATAATAAAGATAGAAAGATTCAATGGCCAGAATTTTGAGCTTTGGAAGCTTAAAATGGAAGATCTTCTTGTGGATCAAGAACAATGGACAACGATCTATCCAGGTACCCAACCGACAAGCATGTCGACGAAAGAATGGGAGAAACTCGAAACAAAAGCAAGAAGTACGATTCGACTTTGCTTGCAGATTCGGTCCTACTAAATGTCTCAGGTGAAGATTCAACCAAGAAACTGTGGGACAAGCTAGGAAGCTTATACCAGTCAAAATATTTGGTAAATAAGATGTTTCTCAGAAATAAACTAAATCTTCTAAGGATGAGTGATGGCAGTTCAATGACTGAGCATTTAAATGCATTTAACACCGTGTTAAGACAATTATCGTCTGTGGATATAAAGATCCTTGATGAGGAGAAGTGTATCAACCTATTATGTTATTTTCCAGACTCCTGGGATAACTTAGTTGTGGCTATTGGGAGTAATATAACCACACTAGTGCTAGAGGATGTGGTTGATTCTCTGTTGTCAGAATAAATGAGAAGAAAGAACATGGAAGGATAGACCAAAGATGCTCTGGTAGTGAGAGGTCGACCGATAGACAGAGACAAAGGCAAATTCTCCGGTAGAAAGTTCAAGTTGAAGGGTAGATCTAAATCCCTAGTTCAGTCGACGCAAAGATGTTGGAAATGCGGTAAAGATGGGCATTATAAAAAGGACTGTAAGTCGAAGGTAACAAAATTCAGTGTTGAATCCAACGAGAAGCAATAGACTAAGAGAAAGACGACCTTGGAAAAGGGAGGTGATGTGTACCTAGCATCAACTAGTACACAGTCAGATCAAGATGTTTGGTTGATCGACTCAAGAGAATCCTATCATATGGCACCACATAAAGAATGGTTCTATGAATATGAACAATATGATGGGGGTAATGTGTTCTTGGGGGACGACTCGACAACCATAATTGTCAGACAGGGAACAGTCCTGCTGACACTGTAGGATGGGAGGAAAAGAACCCTTCCAGGAGTGCTACACATTCTGGGTTTGGAAGAAAATTGATATCTATCAACAAGATGAGTGATGCAGACATCCATACTCTATTTCAGAAGGATTCGTGCAAGATGGTCAAAGGTGCGATGGTCTTAATGAGAGGAGTTCAGATTGGTACCTTGTATAAGTTGTTAGGGAATCTCAACTTGACTGGATGTAACAACATCGTTGCTACTGAAATCAACTTGACCGCGACTCAACTCGAATCGATGTTGACATAACTCGACTTGATTGTGACTCAACTCGACTCGATGTTGATATAACTCGACTTGAATCGAGCCAATTCGATTCAAACCGACTTGATAAGACATGATGAACTTGACCCGACTAGGTTATGGCATGAGAGGATGGACACATTGGAGAAAAAAGACTTCAAACTATGCAAATAAAAGGTATGGTCAAATGTTTTCCTGATTGTGGTTTAGAAGTTGACTTTTGTGAACATTGTATATATGGGAAACAAAGTTGGGTGAGGTTCCCATCTATAGCGACAAGGGAAAATGGGATTCTAGAACTGATGCATAATGATGTGTTTGGCCTGGTAACAATGCCTTCACTTAGTGGATCCCTGTATTATGTCTCATTCATTAATGATTTCTCCGGGAAGACATGGATATATTTCCTGAGGAATAAATCATAGGTTTTCGAGAGATTTAAGGAGTTTAAAGCTCTTGTGGAAAACCAGACAGAGAAGATGATTAAAGTGTTGAGGATTGACAATGGTGGTGAATTATGTGGAAAGGAATTTGATCAATTTTGTAAGCAGTGTGGCATAGCACGCCAAAATACCACACCATATACCCCAAAACAAAATGGAGTTGCCGAGAGAATGAACAGAATGTTGATGGATAAGGCAAGGAGCATGCTCAGTGGCGTTGTGCTCGCATAAGAATTCATGGTGGAGGCAGTCATGACTGCAAAATATCTGGTAAATATGTCTCCTTCGTCGACGCTAGTCAACATAGGTCCAAATGAGGTATGGTCTCATAAGAATCCTTCAGTGTCACATCTCAAAGTATTTGGCTGTGATGCATTTGTGCATGTTCCCAAGGAAAAGAGGAGCAAGATGGACAAGAAGGCAGTCAAATGTATTTTCATTGGGTATAAAGAAGGGATGAAAGGTTATAATCTCTGGGATATTACATCAAGGAGAACAACATATAGTCGAGATGTGGTCTTCAGAGAAGTCGGAGGTAAATCCGAGCCCGAGGAAGTTGTTCAAACTGAGAATTATCCTGATACGATGCGGTTTGAATTGAGGAACGAAGAAGATGATTTAGATGAGTCGACTGAATCTGAGGAAGAGGTGGAACAATTGACTCTGGTGATAAGGAGGTTAGAAAGAGTAAGAAAAATAGTTGAAAGGTATAGTCCGCCCGACTTCCGTTCCGCATTCGTGTTAACTACCATCGAGGATGAGCCCAAGTCGTTGGTGAAGCAATTGACTCAGCATAGGGTAAACTCTGGAAGAACGCCATGGTTGAAGAGATGGAATCCTTGTACAAGAATTGGACATGGGATTTAGTCAAGTTACCTAGTGGAAGAAATCCCGTTAGTAGCAAGTGCGTATTCAAGAAGAAGATGAATGTCGCAGGTCAAGTCAAGAAGTTCAAAGCTCAACTGGTAGCGAAAGGATATTCCGAAGTCGAGGGAGTCGAATTCAGTGAGATTTTTTCCCCTATTGCAAAACTAACTTCCATTAGAGTACTGATGTCTCTAGCTGCAACATTCGATCTGGAGATATAATAGATGGATGTGAAGACAAGGTTACTATATGGGGACCTGGAAGAATAAATCTACATGAAATAGACTAAAGGATTTGTAGTAAAGGGAAAGAAAGAGTTGGTGTGCAAAATCAAAAGATCCCTTTATGGTCTAAAGAAATCACCAAGGATGTGGTACCAGAAGTTTGACACTTACATCCTTAGTTTGGGATTTGTGAGAAGCAAAGATTATCATTGCATATATTCCAAGGAAGAAGGTGGGCGTTTCATATATGTAGCTATGTATGTCGATGACATGTTGTTGATTGGAAACAACATGGATGCAATAAAGAAGGTGAAAAAGCAACTATCCTCCAAGTTCGACATGAAGGATCTCGGTGCAACTAACTTCATTCTGGGAATGGAGATTAAGAGAGATCGAGCTTATAGAAAGCTCTGGTTGAATAAGACGAAGTATATTGAAACAATTCTCAAATGATTTGACATGCAGGATTGCAAACCGATAAAGGTGCCAATTCTAGTGGGGAAAGGCTTACTGTTGAACAGTGTCCAAAGACACAAAAAGAGGTAGATGACATGGCATGCGTTCCCTATGCAAGTGTGATTGGTAGTTTGATGTATGTGATGGTCTGCACTCGACTAGACATTGCCCATGCTGTGGGAGTGTTGAGAAGGTACATGTTGACACCTGGAAAGGAGCACTGGACAATTGTCAAGAGAGTATTCAGGTATTTGTGTGGCACGAAGGACTATGCTATATGCTACCAAGGAAAACCTGGAGGTGATAATGGTAAATTAGATGTACATGGCTTTGTCGACGCCGACTGGGCTGGAGATCTGGATCGACGGAGGTCGACCAATGGATATGTCTTCAAGATGTTTGGTGGAGAAATAAGTTGGATGAGCAAGCGACATGCGGTCGTAGCCTTGTCAACAACAGAAGTTGAATACATGGTGGCCACTCATGGAAGAAAAGAAACGGTATGGCTTCAAAGGTTGCGTTCAGGAATCAGGTTTGGGTAGAGAGCCATGAAGGTAAGTTGCGACCGTCAAAGCGTAATATTTCTGGCAAAGAACCCTGCTTATCATTCAAAGACTAAGCACATTGATGTACAATACCATTTCGTAAGAGATATGGTGGAAAGTAACAAGGTGCTACTAGAGAAACTAGACACGTTGGAAAACATAACAAACTCGTTGACCAAGTCTATGAATGCTATGAAGTTCTCTTGGTGCAGAGAGGCAATGGGAATTGTTGCCCTATGTCTGTGAAAGAAAGTTCAGGAATCTCATGTTTCAACAAAGAAGACAACAAGTGGGAGAATGTTGGGTTGTTATATTCTTTCCAGTGAAAGTCTAGTCGAGGTGAATTGACTGATGGTCGAAGTCGAGGTAGATCGACAATAAGTCGAAGGTCGAGGAAGTTGACCGAGTAAAGTCAAATTCGAAGATATCGAAGACAAGTCAACCAACAAGAGGTTGAAGTGCAGACATGAGATGATCGACTAGAGACTGAATGGAGGCCGACTGGTAAACCCGACTTGGAGTCGACTGTAACAGAATCCCAGGATTTACGAGATTTGTAGCCAATGATATGCATGGATCTGTAACCGCTTTTGGGTGCCAATATTTAGGGGTTTTCCTATTGTAAAGCCTATAAAGAGGCGTGTTGTAAGGCCGTAAAGGTGGTTGTTGTTAGGTGATCTTAGAATACACTTTTGCAGGTTAATGCATGTGTAAGTGTAGGTTACTGGTCATGCATATGTGAGTTGATTTGGCTACAAGGTTGCTCTTTCCTGTGCAAGAGGTTATGATGTCGACTGTGTCTTAGGTGTGGACCAAGGTTAGACATGTAACCTTTTATTCTGAATGAATAAGACAACAAGAGAGAATAACACTCAAAGGAATGTTGGTTTTCTCGATTAAGGGTTTACAGGGTAAAATCTCGGTGCACTATGTGATTGCTTGTTTTCATTTCCATTATTGATTAAATTCTTCTTCTCTTCTGCTAGGATTAGTGTGGAAGTGCCCTTTCATTTCCCGACAATCTTGACCCTCTTGATGCAACTCTCAAGGTGGTATAAAAGCCCTACTAACTCCACATTGTGAGGAAGATAAGTTTTCCCACAAAGTTAAACTTGGCTCCAAATCTCATGTGTCTTTGAGCCCTCCCCATGTGTCCGAGCCATAGGAAAGTACTCCACCTTAGCTTTTGATTGACACTTTCCAATAAAAGGGTTGCACAAAACTAATTGTTGGCATGAATAATCCAAACCACCCACTTTTGCAAAAGGAAGTATAGTTTTTTTATGGAGAGAAATGGACCCTAATTGCTACGTAACATTACCCCCAGTGAAGAAGCAAGGGTCATATCCATATCCTCTAACTTGGAACATAACGGTCACACTTTCATAGAAAAAAAATACCACCTTCTACAATTTTTTTTAGAGTAATCCACACAATCCTCGTACTTGTCCATCAAGCACCATCAATGATTCCAAAACTAATACCATGTAACCCTAAGTCCAATTTGCAAAAACCCTAAACCTCAACTTGGATATCTTCCTCCAAACGAGGATGTAGATATATGTATTTATGTAATGACGATTTGAATTTATAATTCTAATCGTTATATATATAGCAAAAAAGTTTTGTGAAAAAATTTGATAGTTTCTAAAAGGATAACGAAACAAGAGAAATTGTTTGTAAGGGAGGATCACATTATTGAAACTAGATCGAGTTCAACAAATCTTAGTTGGAGTTAGTGTATGCATCCTAAGGTATGATTTATCTTGTGCTTTTTAATGAATTTTGGAGAGTGCATCATAGTATTAATTGAATTCAATATACTACATTTTTATGGTACTTATTTGTTCTATGATGTGCATATTAATATTTGAGTAGAAGGCATAGAGATGATAATAATTAATAATTGGATACCCATCACAAATATGAATCTAAAAAGGTTGTTAACTTGACACTATAACCATACATACAATGTTGGATGTGATGCTATTAGCATACCCATGATGTCAATATGACATTATTAGCACACCCACGCCACCAATACGATGCTAATGCAACTCATATTTTTGTGTGCATTACTTTGACGACACAAAAAATAATGTGGCATGCATTCATACATGCAAACATAATGTTATTTAGATACACATGATGCAAACCCGGTTGCTAATGATATGTGAATTCATATGCATTGACAACAATGACTCAAAAAACGATACAAAAGGATCTTAAATGACACAAAATAACTTTTAGCGATGCAAACATGATGCAAAAGTGAAAAGTACAACACAAACACAATGCAAAAGTGAAAAGTGTGATGCAAACATGACACTAACATGACACAAAAGTGAAAAGTGTGATGCAAACATGACACAAAAGTGAAAATTGTGATGCAAAGAGGACACAACAATGAAAGTGTGACATGATAAGAATGGAGGAGTGAAAAATACAACACAAACATGATGCAAAAGTGAAAAATGTGATGCAAATGCGACACAAAAGCGAAAAGTGTGACACAAACACGATGCAAAAGCAAAAAGTGTGACACAAATTATATTGCATTGCATCATGTGTGCGACACAAATTAGGACGCAAGATGATCTTAATGCAACACAAATTTTGATACCCTGTAATGCATCACAATTTGTGTCGTGAAATCTAGAAAATAAATACATTGCTCGATGACACTAATTATGACACTATAACCCTATATTACAATAGTGATATAAAACCACCATTCAACACATTCATACCCTTTCCAAAGAATCAACGAATCTCTAAGAGTGTCGTCCAACCCAAATTATGAGGTATCATATATCTTTATAGGGTTGCCATAACTCCCGTGATTAGTGAAACAATTCAACCTTCATATATAAATGATTTCCCCTTGTCTTTGCATTCTTCATTTCATATAAAAAATATCATTGTAATCAATATGAAACACTATAATGAAAAGTACATAAAAATATTATTCAATCAATATGAAATTCTATAATGAAAAAGTTATAGCATAGATTGAAGAAGGTTTTGTATCCTTAATGCCCTTTGAAGAATCAAGAACAAATTATCTAAATTGTATTCAACTGGAGTTATGAGGTTCCATATTACATTTTCTTTTAAATAGGGGACCAGATGAACTTAGATGGTCAGGTGGTGATGCATCCGGTATTATCACAGTTAAAAATATTTATGAGGCGACAGAAAAGAGGAAAATGAGCTTTGTGGTAAGCGGGTGGTGGAGGAAACTTTGGACCTGGAACTGCCCACTAAAACTTTAACTTTTCATCTGGCTGATGGTGGAGAATAAAATTCTCACGTGGGAGAATCTTCAGCGTCATGGTTTCAATGGCCCGGGTTTGTGTGTCCTTTGTAATCAGAGTCTGGAGTCGGTATATCACTTGTTTTTGGAGTGTCATTTTGTGCGCTCAGTCTGGGCCATTATCCATTCATCTAGGAATTTTTCGGGACTTTGGGCTGGAACTACTATCACAAAGTGCTTTAAAAACTGGTTTTCGGGACGGGCTTTGCATCCCACCTTACCTGTTTTTGTCTACTGGTATATATGGAAGGACCTTAATTTTGCTATTTTTGAAGACATGAGTCCCTCGGCGCAGAGAGTGGTGTTCCAGGTGTCCATAGTGGTGGATTCTCTTTCTTCTCCGGTTATGAGGAGCAGAGCTACTAGGGGTGAGGTGGACAACGTTGTTGGCTAGTTTGATGGGGTAGCGAAAGTTTTTGGATTTAACAGTGGTGCTGGAGGTGTTATCGGGACACTAGACAATCGCATTTTCAAGTGGATTTTAAATTGTGGTCCAGGACCTAATACTCAGGCAAAATTGTTGGGTGCATGGGCACTCCCGACTCTTGCTTCCATGCTCTTTATCACTAATCTCATTGTGAAGGGAGATTCGATGAACGTCATCGATTGGCTGCGTGATAAAGGATGCCTTCAGGTGATCTCTTTGGAATGTTGGAAGGACAGATTGGTTGATATTTTAAAACTTTTCTACCATATTTTTTGTGAGCATGTGTATAGAGAAGACAACTCGGAAGCAGACAACCTTTCAAAGCAAGCGCTTCTCAAGTAACCTGGGAAAATTATCTATTTTCAATGTGTTGAGGAACATGACGGTCCTCCTTTGTCAATAGACCTTTTCTAGGTTCCAAATGACATTTGTACCTCTGCTGGGTGATGGGTGGTAGTTCAGTGCCTTTTTGCATTTTCAATGTATGTTGTGATAAACAATATTATTTTGGGTATTTGGGAGGGGCTTTTATTAGTCAGTCCATATATATTTTGATGATTGGGAAAATAGAATGGATCTTGGATATCCAATAGATGTACTCCTTTTTTTTTTTTTTACTAAATGATGATGGTTCTATGTAACTTGAACAATTTATATTTTAAATAATATAAAGGAAAATTTTATATTTTAAATAATATAAAGTAAAATTTTCTGTATAAAAAGAGAGAAGGTTTTGTATTCTTAACAAAACCTTTGAAAAACCAAGATCCAATTGTGCGAGAGTGTCGTCCAAACCAAATTATGAGGTTCCATATTCCTTTAAGGGCTGTGGGTTGTCTAACTCGAGAGTCTTGACACAGCTTTGGCCAATGGGTTTCTAAAATCACGCCCCAATAAATGTTGATGGAAAGCCTCCTTGAGCATTATCTATACAGACCCATTAACGACCGGGACCATCACAGGCAATTCAATGAAGCTCTATACCATGAGTAATCATGACAGGCCACATTGGAAGAATCTGAAACCATTATTCAACAGAATCACGCCCTTTCCAAGAATCAATTCAATGAGAGTGTCATCGAACCCAAATTATGAGGTATCATAATCCTTTAAGAAGTTGCCATAACTCCCGTGATTCCTGAACCAGCTTCGGCCTTCATATGTCAGTAAAACGGCCTTCATTTATTGAATGGCTCCTTCGGGTATATTTGCAGCTCATTTCGAAAAGACGGCATGCAGAGCCTTTATGGCTCTTCGTTGAGTTATTCGGAGAATGGAGTACAACAAGATTGCCAGGCTTTGAAGACATCATCCGTGGCCTCCAACGCGGTTACTGGAAAGAGACCCCTGTGAAGGAAACTCATAGGGTTGTTCACGTTGAGGTATGCGCTGATCTCAGCAATGCCCTTTTCATTTTAGTGTTTTTATCGTATCCTGCTCGGATGCAAAGCAGAGTATTAGTGAAAAAATTGTGCTCTGATTTGTAAAATGTGTTGTTTAGGAATCGAAACTTATTTCTTCTCCAAGTGTTTCAAGAAATATGTACCCAATAAAATGTGATTCCATTTAAATAGCAGACTTGTACCAAATCCCCCAGACTTGCCTTGGACATCGTCCCTTTGAATTCATGCCATTCGAATAGCAAAATTTTGCCAAAATCGCTGGGATTTGCACCTGGCATCATTCCTTTGAAATTTATTCCATTTGGTAAAATCGTATTTGCATATGGCATCATCTCTTTGAAACTCATTCCATTTAAAGAGTAGACGTTTGACAAAACTACGTGAGACTCTCACCCTCTCATATAATCCCTTGAAATTCACGCGAGTTAAAGAGTAGGCTTATGCCAAAATCACCCAAGGCTTGCACTGGACATTTTCTTTTGAAACTCATGAAATTCAAAGAGCAAACTTCTACCGAAATCGCCTAGCCTTGCATTGGACATTTTCTTTTGAAACTCATGAAATTCAAAGAGCAAACTACCACCGAAATCACCCAGGCTTGCACTGGACATTTTCATTTGAAACACGTGAAATTCAAAGAGCAAACTTCAACCGAAATCGCCCAGGGTTGCACTGGACATTTTCTTTTGAAACTCATGAAATTTAAAGAGCAAACTTCCACCGAAATCGCCCTAAACTAAGGTTTCCAAACATCTGAATCTCCTTTAGGCATGGAGAGCTACGGGAGGACGTTGGAACGTATGTGAATCAGGTTCGACTCAGAAATCTTCAAATTTCCCCCCTTATTGCTTCAGCCCTTCTTTCTTTCGGATCGTTTTTGTCATTTTTCGCATTTGCTTCTTCAAGGTTCTTAATTTTTCAATCATTTTTAAATTTGCCTCTTCGAGCCTCATAGATTAAGGTCTCTGATCTCTTTAAAATAGTAAAATTTTCGCCTCAAATGTGGTAAAAAATCAGTGTTGCCAACTCCAAAACTTGTGGGTTCCTTAAAAGGTCCTAAAAGTGGAGTTTGCACAGGATCGAAGCGATCACTGCTCGTTTACCCCGTGTTTTAAAGTTTTCTCGTGGTTAGTTAAACATGCCGTGTAATGAGTGTAGTAACAGTGGTCTTTTTTAGTTCAGGTTGTTTTGCCATTTATTTAAAGGTTTCTGCAAGTAATATCCAAAGATTGAACTGTTGACATTGGGGTTTTGGAATCTCCATATCCTAATTGTAGTGGCTTGAATCAACTGTAGAGATTACATCTGTTGAATTAAGATGGTGGACTTTTTCTCGTTGTCACTTGTGGCAGTTCGGGGAGGAGCTTTGGTGCCCAAGTTCAGAGGATCAAAATTGGACACTGGTTGCTTCAAAGTTCACTATATTAGAATAAATAAGTGGAAAAGTGTTGTAAACTGGGAAATGCAGCAAACCAAAGATTAGAGATTCAACACAAAACAACATTTTTTTTGTTCACAAATACATCCACAAGTAGAGTAGTAGAGTCCTACTAAAAGACTCCATCCTCTACATTCACTAACTGCCTTATTTTCAGTCTTAAACCTACAGCTAAACTACTGTTAACAGCACATATACATGAGCCGTCTACACTCTAGAATAGAACAGAATCCCAACATAATAGCTATTACATTTATTTGTATTGGAGTGTTACACTCCAACACACCTTCTTAACACTACAATACTAAACTAACTGACAACATTTTTTTTGTTTGCTAGCGTGTTCATTGCCTGCCGAACTAGCCTGTGGTCTAAGAAACCGCAACCCAGGGGCATCTAAGCCATCAAAATCATGTGGGGATCACATCCGGCCTGGGCCACACCAACTCTTAACATGGCTGGATTTTTTGGGTGTCTCCTCCCGACTACCGCGAGTTTCGAACCTTGACCACCTTACAGAACAAAACCCTTGAAATCTAATCGTGCTAGCAGGATTTGACAAACTAATTGGCAACATAAACATAATTTGAAATCTTCATTTTAATCAGCTTTACCCTTTTAACCATTTCAAAATCTTGCAGGCATCAAACTCCATCAAGCTGTCTTGCCCCTCGTAAAGGTATAATTCCTAAGTTCCCGAATCTCATATTCTCAAACTCTCGAATTCCAATTCTCTTGTATTATTGGATAGCAATCTGTCAATTGGGTCTAGCCATTGTGGTTGTGGGATGGAATGTTATCCTCTCCTTCCAGGTTCTATTCCTGTAAGTGACATGTTGAACTCATAAAGAGTATATTGTTGTAATGCCATTACAAGCCCTGTTGTTAACTTAGCCTTGTGCCTTGAGAAATCTAGAGTTTACCCTGGTTATCATCCTCAGAATGAGAAGTGCCCAGAGAAAGGGATATATTACCTTAAAAAAAAAGCAATTTATATGGAGCTAATTACTCAGATTCCCCCTCTGTCCTGGGAGATTCGTCCACTTCAGATTGAGAAATCATACTATCGTCTTCTCGAATTTTGTGCATAAGCATGTAAAAAATAAACTGCATCTGAAATTAAAACATCTCTCTGTATATTTGTCATAAGTTCCTGAATTTTTTCACTCAAAATGCCCTTCACACAAACAGGAATGTGGGCTGCTTCCCTAAGCGATTTGTCTCTCCAAATGGATGGTGGTTGACTCAGGCGGCTGTATTCCTGGAGTGCAGGTGCAAATACCTTGCCAGCTCTTCTGTTCACCATACATGATCAATATCTCCATCACTTCTTGGTTCTACAGTGAACGCATCAAAGTCCACAGTTTTTGAACAGTGCGCTTTACACTCCAGCGCAAAACAGAAAAATGACTTTGCAGCTGTCAATGCAGCTATCTTTTTTGCTGTCTTCAAATGCTTTTCAACTGGAACGCCTCTCAACAGGAGCTCACAGCTTGCTATGCTCTGGCATCACTCACCCAAGAAAAAAACACACTTCTGCAAACTACACCTTGATTTATTTGCACATAAAAACTAACAACGACAGCACGTACTTATTTCTGCAAACCTTAACTACAAAAATCAACACACGCCTACGATACTCTCCAAATTCCTACTCTAATGAGGACTGCATTTCTCACAGATCGATGATCAGGCTCCTCTCTGAAGAGAGTCAGGCCTGACCGCTCTGATACCATGTTGTAAACTGGCAAATGCAGCAAACCAAAGACTAGAAATTCAACACTAAACAACATTTTGTTTATTCACAAATACATCCATTTATACACAAGTAGAGTAGTAGAGTCGTACTGAAAGACTCCATCTTCTATAGTAACTAACTGCCATATTTTCACTCTCAAACCTACAGCTAAACTACTCTTAACAGCGCATATACATCAGTTGTCTACACTCTAGAATAGAATCCCTACATAATAGCTATTATGTTTATTTGCATTGGAGCATTACACTCCAACGAAAGGTGGCAGGATTAGTAGTCGTGAGAATAGAACTTCGTACTCAGAAGTTAAATACAGAGGGGAGAAATTAAACGGGAAGCTTATGGAAGTAGTTAACGACAACCAATTTAACCTAATTTGGAAACTTGCTGAAGTTGGAACCAAGGTCGGAGTTGTACACGGCAGTTATAACATAAACCATGGCATCAATGATAACAACAGCAGCATCATCAACAACAACTACAATAACAGTAGCTTTGAGAAGCAGTTCAAGACATTACCATCCTTGGACATGCTCCCTAGAAATGAGATTCTCGATGGCTACATCTTTGTATGCAACATTGACACTATGCAAGATCTCAAGTGACAGCAGTTTGGTGAGCCTCACCCGTCTCTCTTGTCACTGTCTTCTTTATTACCAGTTCTTAGCAATACAATAAAGCTATTTGTTTGTTAGTTTGTAAATGGTTTTTTAAATTTTTTGTTAACAAAGAGGACTGCACCTTTGGACTATAGATGCCATTATCGAAGGATATATGTTCTGTCAAATTCATCCTAGATTGCCCTCGTCTGTTGAGATACACTGCATCCTTGTATTGTCAAGGTCACCAAAACTTCCACTTTGTTTGAATGTTGTTGTTAACTCTGTTGGCTGTATGAACAGAGAGCAACATGTCTTTGGGAGATTTTGAACCTGTGTCTGAGCATTGAAAGTGGTTTGATTCAACCACTTGATCGCATCCGGCTTCACAATGCGATAAAGCCAATTATATCATGAGGTTATGTTGGAATTTTCCTTATGACTTGCAAAACAAACTATAGATAGTCCCACTTAGTGAGGTTGCCGGTGACATAAGTGAGTTATGATAGTTAAAATAGAATTTATCCAGCTTAGATTGCATTAATATTTACAATTTGTTTGAGACCCCCCCCACAATGTAGAAAGCCAAATATTATATTCATTTTCCAACCATGCAGGGATCTAATTGTTTTTTCTGAACACAAACATGATGCATTGTTTTAGGAGGCACAAAAAATTTCATTAGGGCACTAGGCAAGAAGGTTTTCCTAGTTTTTTTTTTTGGGTAGAAATTTCATTAGCCTTGTCGTGTAGTTTGGATTAGTTTTTTCTTTTGTTTTTTTGGAAATATAGGTTTTTTGTACGTGTTTTCCAATCTTTCTCGGGTTTGGGTTGGATTTTCAAGAAATGCCCGGAGTTTCAAGTTTCCTCATTTTGGCACTGCTGTAAACTTCTGGTCGATTACTTTGTTTGCTAATAATGTTCGATTTGTTTTAAATGGAGGCGACAAATATTTTGTGTAAAATATGTGAATATGTGATTTCGAGGGCTATAACTTTCCATTTAGCTGGAGAGCCTATTTAGGGGCGAGTAGGTATTTTGTGTTTCTTGTTGAATTTTTGTTGTCTTTTTCTGGCAATTTTGTGATCAATATAATTTACACAATTTTGTAATTGTTTTATGCATTTTTGTTACCTTTTAAGATTTGGGTGGTATTGATTTTCATTTTATTATTTTGTTATTTTGGTCATTGCCTGTGACTGTAGTAGAGTAATTGCCGAGTGAAGAATTTTTCATTTGGCCAAAATCAAGGACAATATCATTATTGAGGATCAATTCCAAGTGGGCTTCCTCACGAACTATCAGTTGACAATTGTTGCTAGGTTCTCTCAGTCATCTTTTCAAGCGTTATGTTGATCTCCTTTCAGTGGTAGATACATGTTTATATTAGAACAATATTAATATCTTAATGTCACTGTCTAACAAACCAGTGTTGTATTTCATTGTTGACAAGTAATATCTGGTAATCGGTGGATGTGTTAATCAAAGTTCCTTCATAGCTTTAAAGATCTGGATCACTGGTTTATATGTATCTAGCAGCTTTCTACTTTCAAGTAAATAATTGGATGGTTGGTTTATACATTGGAGATAGTGTTATATACTATAAATATTTTTGTCTCTATTGACTGGCCTCATCTCCCCATTTGTTTTCCATCCCGTTTAAGTTTCCAAGTCTTGCTTTCCTTGCAGGTTTGCCTCAAAGATATCGGGATTCTATCTGTGATATAACTCCGGGTTTACCGATCCTTTTGTATAATTATACAGCCCATCAGTTGACAGGAATACATCAGGGTAGCTCTCAAATCCTAGAGAGCTTTTTCCAAAAGTCCACTTTTGTAGCATCAGATGGAGATGGAATTACAGGCGATTTCTAATTCAAATTTGTAATTCAGGCCATCAGCTTTGGAGGATTTAATATTGATCCAACTACAGAGGAAGAAAAAAATTGTGAAGGTGAAGTGAGGTTTCCAGCTCAAGTGTGATTAACTATTATACATGACTTTGAATCATGATTGATAGATTCAATGCTTATTTGCATATCATCTATTAATACTCATTGGATGATATATTCAAATATGTATCCCTCAAAAGGAGCTGTTATTATTTAATGTGTTGTTCATTATATCTCGGGGGAGTATTCATCATGGAAATTATCTTCAAAATTTTAACATGCAAAGAGATCATGGTCCAATCCACTAACATGGGATGAAACTTCAAGGGAGGATGGTGTCCAAACCACTTAAAGAGGTTGCTTTTAGGACCATCTTGCATCATTATGATGGTCCCAAGTTCTGGCTACAACTTTATGTCCTAGAGGTATAATATTAACCAGTTTGGTCTGTCCACGGGCCACACAAATTTGTGATTAAACCCATTTATTAGCAGTTTGGCACTTATCCTTCTTTTTTGGTATTTTTTAAGAATCGATGATTGTGTGCTTTTGATCAATGTTGAATATATGGTTATTTTTTTCCCACTAGAACATTTTATTTTGTGTTAATCTCAAGAGCCTTTTTTCATTGGTAGCAAGAAAGAATTCTCTTCAACTAAATCAAGATATATTAGTCGAAGTTGGTTTATATTTCAACATTACAATATAGTTTGCTGATGGTTTTTGGCTTGTGGATCGTGAAATGCTTTTCATTTAATATGTGGATTTGTATTTATATCATTAATTGAAAATTGCAACGATTAGTTGCTTCGTTTGTAAAAGAATATAAGCGTGCTCCTTTTTGAAAGTTCTTGACTAGTGCATTATCAACAAAGTGGTTTGGAGAGAACATTACAATGGGTTTTTGAAATTTCTTGACTAGTGCATTATCAACAGAGTAGTTTGGAGAGAACATTACAATGGGTTACAGAAGAGTATGCATTCATTCCTTTTTGGAAACATTTAATATTTGGATTTCAATGTAATGTAGTTCAATTGAAGAGAGAACATTATAATTGAATAATAGAAGGATAATGGAAAATAAATGTTTGATACATATGTTTAATCAATCACAGAAACTTTTTAATTCGAACTAAAAGAACAAAACTCCTTACATAGTTCATTTGCACTGTTTCACATATGTATTGCTTTGACAAAACCTTGTCTTGATTCCCATTTAAAATCAATTTACATGGGTTTCTTTGAGAAAGTTTCGGCATGGGTGTACGTTTTATTGATTATGGTTGTACGTTTTATTGATTGCAAGATATGAAACACTATTAATATTTTCTTCTCTTATTTTATGCACCACAAGACTTTGGGAGAAGATTCAAACTAACGTTGCTATTTGAATCTTGAATTTTTTTTCTTGGAGATGATTTCTAGCTTCTGCAAATTAAAGTGCTTTGGTAAATATATTAATCGTGGATGTTGATGGGAAAAGCAATGCCTTTTGGCAGAATAATTCAATGAAATATCCTTTGAACTCTGCAACATTTTCAATCTTAGAACCATAAAACACCATGAAAATATCACATGCATAATAAATGGCACTACTGAAAAAGGAGAACTTATTGCTGTTTTTTGCATTGAGTTGCAAGTGAATGCATGCATGCAACTTGTTTTGAATAAAGGCAGGGTAAATATAAACTGTCTTAATTTCAATATATTTTGGCCATGAGATGTCTTTAGATTAACCCATCACAAACAATAAACACAATGTAATTTTTCAAGAGTTAAATCATTTTTTAAATAAATGCTGCAAATTAAGCTTGGAAACCATCAAAAAATTTTGGTTGTTGTTTGAGAAAATAGAGAACCAGTAGGAATCTCGTCAATCCACCAAAAGTTGGTGTGACCAAGGTTTTGTTGATACGAGAAAATGTCCCTTGTCAACTTCACATGCTTACTTGGTGAAAGGACCCAATTAGACCTTTACCTATTGAAATGACAAGCCATTTGGTTATGACCTAGCTATCATAATCAAGGTTTTATGAAATTAAAATGAGATGCAATTAAAAACGCAACTAATCTAAATTTTAGCTAGGAGATTTAAAGAACTGATTGGCATGAAACAATTATTAAACACAAACAACAGGGGAAATAGTCCACTAACTCTAGCATGTGGAAAACTAAGGCAGCTACGTGAAATCAAGAATAGTCTACAAGTCACTAAGAGATATTTCATAATTTGTTAGCAATGTAAAAGATAAATAAGAACAACTATTACATGCATGCAAATAGTCTACATATTGCAATATACATGCTTACAAGCATAAAAAAAACAAAGACTAGAGAGAATAATCTGCAACCATAATCTGGGACCAGTCACGACTTTGTAAGAGTATAGACACATAGCTAACAATATCTCTTATTAACATATGGAGATAGCTTACAATGCCCAACATATAACCTTTCACATGAATGTCATGGCTCTATTTATAAAATTATGACGGAGGCTCTTGGCCTTTCAACTATTGTGACTCTCCATCTACCCTACTATTTAACATTAGAAATTAACTCATAATCAAATTAGTCATGCTAGACTTTTCAACTATAGTGGGAGCCTGAGCCTTGTACAAGTTTGTCCTTGTCCTCATGTCGATTATTCAAATCAATTGTGAGGATAATATTTATTTAAATATCCATCTTAAAAAATTTCCCCACTCACTGTGAAGTTCTTAACCAATATTTTTTTCCTTTTATGAATACATGCCAAGCAAAAAGTTACATGACCTTTGGGTAGTGTTACATCGCACATTGTATGGGTGTTCGAGGACCATTTCATGACACCTTGCAAGATGGACACCCATGGACTTCTTATGTACTAGTTGAAGATTTAGGGGCACTTTGTTATTGCACGTGTTGTTTTGGTGCTACCCTCATGGTTTTCCTAACCCTTGGCCAACCAAGGGGGAATGTGGCATTCTTACAAGATGACTTGGAAACATCATTTTTATGCTCTTTTGCTCACTTCAACTTGTCATATTTATTGGTCATACTTTGTATCATTGGTGGAGGTTGCTTCAACGACATATTATGTGTATTCATCTTGTTGTAGGTGCTACTGCATGGTTTCTTATTGGTGAAGAAATCTCCTTTTATCTTTATCGTGTGCTCATGATGTTCCAGTGATTACCTTCTCTTGGTCATTACATTTCGGGTTCAAGTCTCATTACAAGTTGTGGAGTCCTCTAGCTTGGTGGTGTACTTTCCTAAATGGTTTGCTTAGATGACATACCCCTTTTACTATCAACCCATCATTTTTCCTAGGTACAATTCATTATGTCATTCCCTTTCCATTTTACCTAGACAAAATTCATCACTCCCATATTTCATCATTTACCCACTCTTAGAGGGTGCATGACCCATTTTCATCCATTTCATAGAGTTTTGTTTCATAATATATGTTGAAATACATTTTAATTCAACATACACTTAGACTAAATTAGATTTCTGCCTCCTATAAATATCCAACAACCATACCACTATTCTTTATGGGTTGAAACACTATTAACTAAGTTCTGAAATAAAATTGTAGCGGAAATAATTTATGAACAACATACATTAACCCTCATTTGGCACAAAAATCTGTTCATAAACACTTGAAGAAACAAACAAAAAATAGGATAGATTTGAGGAGAAAGTTTCTTTATTTAGCTTAAGGAAAAATTCTAAGTACAACAACAGTCTACAATCAACATTAATACCCTGTACAATCACACTATCTGAGAAAAAACAACATATATTTCCTTAGCAACACAGTCTGAAATCCAAAAAATGACTTCCAATACAACTTGTACGGACTGTACAGTCACTAACAATAGAAATGTCTCTTGGTTTTCGTGCCCCCAAAAAGTACAGATCCATACCTAATTGTACGGATTGATTAGTAGCAGATAAACACCTAGAAATATGTGCCAATACTCAACAATGTTTTTTGTGTTGGTATGTAGGTACAAAACCAGCGAACCATGGTGTATGACCTCCTCCAATCTGTACTGTACGACCTCCTTTAATGTTGAAACTGTCTAGAAGTGCGTGCCAATCCTCCTAGGGATGCATGCCAACTTCTGCATGCTGAAACTCTTTTCCTCCAAGCAAAGAAACTCTCTTGGGATGCGTGCCCCTTCACCTTCCCTCAAGCTCTCCTCAAAAGTGCACCCTCCTCCTAATGAGCTGCCTTCTAATGAAATTTAAAATGTAACTTCCATAGCCCTTGGTCTTCCAATGAGATTAACGGTCAAGATTAGATCTTGCCCTAATGAGATCAATGATCACGACTTAATCATTCGTTGAGGTCACTTAAGTCATTGAAGTGACCCATAACATCATAAAGTCACTTTTACATTAAAAAAATAAATAAAAGACTCAACTTTATAAAATCACTTTATAAAAACATATTATAAAGTCACTAGGAGAAAATTTGCTTGGTCACTTCCGCATGCTGAGCGTTGTCAATGCAGAAGTACCTCTAAGCTACCTAATTTCAACACTCCCTCTTAGCGAGAGAGGTACTTCTGGTATCACCACCAAAATTTGTCTCCATCTCATCAGATGCCATAGTTGCTCTCTCTGTACTAGAAGTCTCTGCTCCCTCTGAACAAGAAGCCACTACTCCCACTACATTGGAAGCCTCTGCTGCTACCTCTACTGTACCATGAACTAAAGACATGCTCCTAGGATACTGCACACTCTCCTGAGCATCCATCTGTGTTGACTCATGCCTGTTGAGTCCTCTGAGAGTATCAGAAGAAGACTGAGACCCGGTATCAACTCTCTCTCCCGTGCTACCTGCCAACTCTCTGACACAAAATCTGAGTCCAGAAATCCACTAGACCCCAACACAAGTCGACCCAACAAATTGTATAGGCCCTCATACCCGACACCAATCATCACTGATGTGTCTGCAATTTCTCCCACAAGATATAAAAACACATGTCCACCATAGAAGACAACTCCAAATCCACTCACATCCAAAGCTGATACTGAGAGGAAATTAACTGTCAACTCTGGAATATATAATACCTCGACAACCTCCTAACTCTAGTTGGAATCTCACCCTTCCAACCCCATTTACTGCAAGTTGTGGTTCGGCTCCACAATTCACTCTGCAGTCTGAGTCTATCTTTGTAAGATCGAGGAAAACTGACCTCAATCCAATCATGTGCCTAGAATCTCCACTGTCCACAAACCACGACTCAATGTCCTCGAACACTAGGCACCCACTGCCCATGGGACCAGTCACGAGAGAGAACTCCCTCTCATATCTCTCAACAAACTTTGCAATCTATGCTAATGCTGACACCTCTGGTTCCAGCTTCTTCTTCTTCTTGTTCGGACATTGACTAGCATAGTGGCCAGTCTTGTGACATGCAAAGCATCTCACCTTGGTCATGTCCTTCTTCTTCTCATTTCCATTTACCACAAGAGAAACGTTCTTGTTGTCTAAACCATCCAATTCCTTTTCCCGAGATCCCTCCTGGATCTCCTCCTGTGTAAAATCATCCCACAATTTGCTCTAGTCAGGGAGCTTCTCTCTACCCACCACACACTTCACAAAAACCTCCCACTCCGTGGTGAATCCTTTGAGGGCTATTTGCACCAAATTTGAGTCATGATTGACTTCTCCAACATCTGTCAATTCGTCCTTCACCTGTGCAACTGGGGTGAGGTAGGTGGCCACACTCTCTCCTTTGACCATCCTAGTACCATGGAGCTTGTCCCGAAGAGCCATTTTCCGGTTTTTGTTTTTTGCCTCATACAAAATTTTCAATGCATCCCACATTTCTTTGGCTGTCTTCCTCTCAACCAAGTGTCGAACAATGTGGTCTTTGACTTCATCCAAGATGATTATCTGATTCTTGGTTTTCTTCACCTCATAAACATCAAGAGCTATGGGATCTGAAGCAGGTACATGCACGATGGTGTTCACAAACAACCATAATTTGTTCTCCTTGAGAACACTGTTGATTCTAACCTTCCATTGCATGTAGTTGGAGATCCTCTCCAACCTATCTTCAAATCTGATGCTGGAAGTCATCTTTGTCCTCCTGACAAAGAACCTCTTCTGCCTTTCTTCAAGCTAATGCTTCAACAAATTACTTGCAGAACTCTTGATATTTTGTTTAATTACTTTAGGCATTTTCTAAGAAGAAGGGTAAACACGAACAAACTTTCAGAAGAAGGGTAAATGAGAAGCATAAAACATATTCTTAGGCTAATTCTTAAGCTAATGGAGTCTTTTAACTTTAGTAGGAGGGTTTAACCTAGTCTAAATGCAAGGATTTAAATGTTGCCTTAAAGAATGCCACAAAGCTTCCTATTTGGCTAGAAATTAGAAGCAACAATGCCAAGAAATATCTAAAGATGATAATTTCATAAAATTGCTTCAATTCCCTAAGGTTTTTTAATCCTAGTTACTATCTTTTTTAAAGCAACAAGAGTAGAAAATTCCTAAAGTAACTAAACAAAATATCAAGAGTTCTTAGAAGAGTAAACAAAATATATATATCTTAGAAGAAGGGTAAACAAGAACAAACTTTCAAACAATTTACACCTTGACCACATAGTTGAAGATCTTAGGTTCTTGTTTAAGGACTTGGATTCACACATCATGACTGCTCCTCCATCTTGGGTGAAGAACATTTATAAAGCACTTGACATATCAAGAATCCAAGGATCCCCTCATGGCATGCCTGAAAAATATAACAAGTGGCTTCCAAAATTTGCTAGTTATAATGTAATCACTACTAAGGATCATTTGACAAGATTCTATGACGTTGTTGGTGAAGTTGATGTTCCCCAAGACCATGAAGATGTAGTAATGAAACTATTTTCTCTTTCTTTGTTGGAAGATGTCAAAGTTTAGTTTAGGGGCCTAACTGATAGGAGTATTAGAAGTTGGCAATATTTCCATGATGCTTTCATCAAACGATGGTCCATTAGAAACGATGGTAGGATGTTATTGATTCAACTACATGAAATCAAGAAAAAAGAGAATGAAACCATAAAGAATTTTGATGATAGATTTAGGAACTTGGTTGATAATGTTCCTGAAAAGATTAGACCTTCCAATGATGCACTCCTCTTAGATTACACCAATTCTCATGGTGAACTCTTTGGCTTGATGTTGAGAGATAAATTATCTACAACCTTAGAATCCGCATAATATTGGGCTAGCAAGATTGAAGAAAATATGCTCTCTGCTAAGGTAGATTCCTTAGGTTCTCCAAGAACATCCACTTCAAAAGAAAAAACCAAGCCTAGAACCATTAACACAATTGATCCTACTTATGATCCCATCACTGCTTTAACCAAAGCAATCAAACAAATGGAAACTAGTCTTACTAGCAAAACACGACCATGAAAAACATATTGGTACAACTTGAAAGAGCTTAGCAAAACCGATATCCACCTAGGGGGAATGGTGGATGGGAAAGTAATAAGAGTCTTCCAAATCACAATCAAAGCCGAAATCAAAATCAAATACTTCACATGTCTTTAAATCCCAATAATGTGGTGGAACATGAGACATTGCCTTGGTGAAGAATTTGTCAAGATTCCCATGAAAAGAATGCATGTCAATTAACCATACAAACTAGAGAGACAAATGGAGATTCTCCTAAATTTGAACATATGAATTTTGTAGAGAATGATTATTTCACACATAATAAACATGATTGGAATAATTAATGTGATCATGTTTACAATGTTTAAAGGAAAATGTTCAATATCAATGGTAATAAAACGAGGAAAATCAAATGCCAAAGCATTGATGTTGATGTCATAATTAGAATGTATGGCGAGATGCCATCCTAATAGGAAATATGGAGTAGGATTGATCCGAATTTTATGAGCAGAGCGAAATGAATACAGATTATTATCAAAATATGCTTAACACAGAATAACAAATATACAATAAAACCAGTGTCTATTCAATAAGGAAATAAGTTGAAACTGTAAAATGCAGCGGAAAACAAGCTTGCTAGAATGGTGGCAGCTTATCTCTGAGAAGAGATGTGACGACTACGCTCATTCGCCGGAAGATAATTAAAATGAGGCTCTCAAGGCCTTTTTACAATAAACATGAATGTTTAAAACCCTAGACATCCAAAAACCTAACCCTAGGAGATGAAGCACCAAAAATCATGTGGGCCCCGTTTGGGTAAGTTATTACATCAACTTCCCAGGGTCGCAACTTTTGCATACGATCTCCGTTTTATGTGAACGATAGCCCGTTGGAAAGGTATATCCGAGGAATACATAGGTTTCATGTGGCGAGCCCTAAAAACGTTGTTTAGGGCCTCAAAATGACCCTGGAAGTCAGGGACCCGAAAACTAGGAAAAAACTACCGAATTGGAAAACTGCCAAAATGAGCCAGTTGGAATAGGTGGGAGGCCACCGAAATCCATATGGATCAATCCTCCCCCCTTAGGAAGCAATGGTATCCATTGTGTTGAGTGCCCCCATTAGATGAGTAAATTTCTGTTGAATTTGGCCCCGGGTGAGACATTTGCCTTGGTGCAGGAGCTGCCCTGCATTGACAACTCGATAAAGATGGATCTTTTGTTGGCGAGTGCCCTTGAATTGTTTTTCCACAATCTAATCATTGGATTCTTTTTGTATGAAGCCAGGGTTGATCTCTATTGGTGTCAGTTGTTCTGCTATCTCTGAGGTGTCCAATAATGGCGGGAAATAAGGTCGAAGGAGATCCACATTGAACACTGGGTGCAGGCCAAGGAAAGGAGGAATGTTGAGCTCAAAAGCATTATCACCCACAACCTTGGTGATGGTGTACGACCCATAACGGAGTGGGAGAAGCTTTCAATGGGGTCCGGTAAGGAGTTCTTTCTGCAAATGCAACCAAACTATGTCGCCCACTTGAAATTTATGTGGCACTCAGTGTTGATCATGGTGCTGCTTGTACTTGTCATTGGACTTCTGTAGGATATACTAAACCTGATGGCGGATGTGCTGGATCTGCTCAATGAACCGGGTGGCTTTGTCAGCTTTAGTTGGAGCAGGAGATGAGTCGATTGAGGTGACCGCAACAGGTAGTGCAACATCTAGGGGACCCAATGTTTGGAATCTCAACCCCACCTGAAAGGGGTTGTGGCCAGTTGAGTTATGCATGGCTCGGTTGTATCTATGTTGGACATAGGGAAGACTCCCATCCCATGTACAAGGGTGCTTGGTATTATACATGCGCAGGATATGCACGATCATTCGATTTACAACTTCAGTTTGAACATCTGTCTGGGGGTGGAGGGTCGTGGATTTGTTGAGCTTGGTGTCCAGTAGTGACCAGAGGCTCAACCAGAATGTGATGAGAAATCAACTATCCTGATATGAGACAATGGTTTGTGGGATTCCAAAATGTACCCAGACTCGTTCAAAGAAGAGCTTAGCAGTGGCCTCTGTTGTGATGCTCTTTTTGTAGGCAGCCAGAATCACCATCTTAGAAAAACGATTAAAAACCACAAAAACACAGTCATTTCCCCGCTTGGTAGAGGGGAGGCCCGACATGGAGTCCATGAAGATGGATTCCCATGTCCTGTTAGGAATAGGCAAAGGGGTGTACATGCCTTGTTTCTTAGTGGTCGGTTTGGAAATATCGCAGGAAATGCAGGACCTTATATACTTGTTGACCTCCTGTCAAAGTTTCGGCCAGTAGAAATGTTTCCATAACATTGCCACTGTCTTTTCGATGTTGAAGTGTCCTGCCACCCAACTGTAGTGGGATTCCTAGATCAGCTTCGCTTGCTCTCTTAACGTAGATATGGCCCAGACGACACAACAACCCATCCTGAAGATGGAAATTAGCGACAACTGCGTTTATGCCCAACATTTGGTAGGTGGTGGCGAAGTCTGGGTCTGTCTCATAGAGTTGGGGCCATCTAGATGTCTCATGGCCACAAGATTCTAGCATCGTGGTGAGTGCCGCAATTGGCAGTTTGTTGAGGTAATCAACAATGCGGTTGGTGCTTCTTGTTTTATACTTGATGTTGAGGTGGAATTGTTGCAAGTATGTGGACCACTTCTGATGGCGGTCATTCTGCAATTTGCCTTGAGTCTGCATGAATTGTAGTGGCTTATGATTAGTGTGGATGACTGTCTCCTTCCCAAGAATGTAATGTATCCATTGGCGACAGGCTTGCACAATGGAGTACATTTCTTTGTCGTAAGTAGGGTACTTACGAACAACATCTGATAGTGTCTCACTATGATAGGCTACGGGGTAGTTGTGTTGAGTGAGAATGACACCCACAACATAGTCTGAATCATTTGTCTCGATCTCAAAGGGATTCTGCAAGTATGGTAGTGAAAGTATTGGGGCTGAGCACAAGCGCTGCTTCAAATCATCGAAATTTTTTTGTTGGGACCGACCCCACACAAATTTCTCCTTACCACCACCCTTGGTTACTTGGCTGAGGGCCCATGCAATATGGGAGAATCCCAACACGAACCTGCGTTAGAAATTGGCAAGGCCTAAGAAGCTCCGAAGCTCAGTGAGTGTGGTTGGGGTTGGCCAGTCATAGATGAATTGGATCTTGGACAGATCCACATGTACACCATGTTGATCAATGATGTATCCCAGGTAATGGACCCTGTCCATGCCGAAGGATAATTTTTCCAAGTTGGCGTATAGCTTGTGTTGCCGTAGGGTGTGCCAAACCTATTGAATATGCTGCAAGTGTTCTTCCCAAGTCTTGGTGTAAACGAGAATGTCATCCAGATACACCACTACAAAAGTATTGGTGAATGGTCGCAGGATATCGTCCATCATCCTCATGAAAGTGGTTGGAGCATTTGTCAAGCCAAAGGGCATGACCAACCATTCGAAAAGACCTTCCTTGGACTTGAAGGTAGTCTTCCATACATCTGTTTGTTCTATCGGGACCTGGTGGTATCCAGATTTCAAATCAATCTTAATAAAGTATTTAGCCCCCATGAGCTGATCAAGGAGGTCGTCGATTCGGGGAATCGGTACCGATTTCTGACTGTGATTTTATTCAGGGCCTGGTAATCAATGCAGAGTCGCCAGGTTCCATATTTCTTCAATACCGACATGATTGGGCTCCCACAAGGTGATGAGTTGGGACAGATGTGCCCCTTGTGGAGAAATTCTTGGATCTATCACGTGATCTCTTCATTCTCTAACAGAGAGCGGCGATAGACTAGCCCATTGGGAAGTGGTGCGTTGGGGGTCAGATCAATGGGGTGCTTGACCTGACATTGAAGAGGTACCCCGATAGGTGAGGAGAAGATATCTGAGTATTCTTGCACGGCCTTGTCCACTTGCTTCTGCTATGTGGAGAGGTCAGCCGTGGAAACCTTGGATGTGACTGTGATCTTTCGCTCATTCTAAGAGCGAATCACGAAGAAGACAAACTTCCACGTTTGAGAGATGACCTTCCTGCATTGCTTGGCAGAGATCAAGCAAATAACACGAGGTGGGACTACCTTGGGTATCCTGTACAATTTCTTGTTCAAAGTAATAATAACACTGAGAGGCCTAGACTCATATACAACATGACGTTTCCATAAATATGGTTGGCCCAAAAGAAAATTACAAACTTCGAGAGGGGAAATATTACACAATACCTCGTCTTTGAAGGGCTTGATGCCGTATGATAGGCGACATTGTTGGCTGACGCGGATGTCGCTTCCTTAGCAGAGCCATCCGATGGTGTAGGGTTGCGGTGTTGTCGACAGGGTGAGTCGCTTGAGAATATTTGCTGATATGAGGTTCTTCTGGTTACTGCTATCAACGATGAAGTGCAGCGGGGTACCTTTCACCCACATCTGTGAATGAAAAAGGTGCTCATCTTCCTCTGGCTCGTCTGGTTCACCGGGCTAGAGCTTGGTGGTAGCAATGGTGGCACTGGGTTTTGCGTTAATGATCGGTCTCCCCTTTTCTGGTTCTAACTCAGAGTCAGAACCCGCATATGATTGAAAGGTTTTCACCTCAGCCACCAGCGACAATCAACAGTGTTATGATAGGGGCTTTTATGGAATTCACATCACTTCCTGATATCTTTCTTTGTCTTTATGGTGTCCTTCTTTGCTTGTAGCCTAGACTGGTTTTCCTCAGGCTGCTCGTCTTTGCTATGTCCCTTGTTCTATGGGTTGGGGTCTCCCTTTCCTGGCTTTTGCTGTGAGGGGTTCCCAGGCCCAAATTTCCACGTCTTTTGTTTGAGTTTCTGCTCGATTTTGATGGCATATTGGTAGGCCATGCCCAAGGATGATATGTCCAGAAACTCAATTTCGGCCTGTATGTATCTATGTAGACTGTTGCGATACTTGAGCACCATATGTTGCTCAAAATCCTTGATACCCATCTTGGTGCACAAGATATGGAAGATATTTTTGAACTTGGGCACTGCTTGGTCTCTTTCCTGCCACAGTGTGGTCCATTTTGTGTACATGTCATCATGACTTCCATCAGGGTAGTATTGTTCCTCAATAGCATCCCTGAAGGACTCCCAGGTGACCATGATTGTAAATAATGAGGGTTCCTCCGTTTCCTTTTGCTCACAAAAATTTTCCCACCAATCCTTGACATGGGGAACGACTTTGAGGAGCGCAAAAGTGATATTTTCTCAATTCGAGAAGTTATGGATAGAGAAATACCCTTCTAGCATATTCAACCATTTGTCTACAACATATATGTGTATCTAACCTTCAAATATAGGAATATCGAAGTTGATTTGTACCTTGAAGGGAGCGACGCCTCCGTTTGAGGAAGATGTGTTGCGTGTTGGTAGTCGTCGAAGGATTTGTGCAAAAATATCCATCATCTCGTTCCTCTGTCGCATGAGGGATTCCTCGAGAAACATTTTGAAGGGATCTCCCATCCCGTCATATTTATTTTCTCCCACCATGAAAGTTCGTTTGGGCGTGCGAGAGCTTTTGTCCTCAAGAGAAACAAGCTCGAGACCCAATTCTTTGTACCCTGACCTTGTTGGGGACATGCATTAAGAATGACAAGGAGCAGACCACTCTGATACTACTGAACCAGATTTTATGAGCATAATGAAATGAATACAGATTATTATCAAAATATGCTTAACAAAGAATAACAAATATACAACAAAATGGGTTTCTATTCAATAAGGAAATAAGCTGAAACTGTAAATTGCAGTGGAAAACAAGCTTGCTAGAATGGTGGCGGATTATCTCTGAGAAGAGATGTGACGGTTGTGCTCATTCACCAGAAGATAATTACAATGAGGCTCTTAAGGCCTTTTTAAAATAAACAGGAATGTAAAAAACCCTAGACATCGAAAAACCTAACCCTAGGAGATGAAGCGCCAAAACTCATGTGGGCCCCCATTTGGGTAAGTTAGTACATCAACTTCCTGAGGTCGTAACTTTTGCATACGATCTTCGTTTTAGGCGCACGATAGCCCGTTGGAAAGGTCTATCCAAGGACTACACATTTTTCTGTGTAAATCCATACATATATTGATTTTGGTGAGCCCTAAAAATGTTGTTTAGGGTCTCAAAATGACCCCGAAAGTCAGGGACCCGAAAACTAGGAAAAAACTGTCGAACTGGAAAATTGCCAAAATGAGCTAGTTGGAATAGGTGGGAGGCCACAAAAATCCATCTGGATCAAGGATAAGGGAGAAGGAATGGAACACATATCAAAATAAGAAGCACCCCATTCCTTTTCAAAGAAATGAATCCCAAACTCCACAAATAGCTCCTGAAAATATCAATGAAAGACAAAACGTAGGAGCTATCAAAGAGTCATATGTAGAAAATACTTCGGTAGGTAAAACTTCAAAAAAGAGCCTTGACCTAGCCAATGTACTATAAAATTTTAATGTGTTGGTTTCTCTTAGGAATTAGCCAAACTTCTTGAACAAAGAGAGAAATTGAAAAAATTGTTTGTGGATGAAGTTAACAAAGATTGTCCAATAGTTTTACAGTCCATGAACCATGGGAGACAAAATGGTTGTCATAAACCTTTCTTTATTACCTTGATTTTTAATGACTTGTTGTTTCATAATTGCATGATTGAATTTTATACATCAACAAATGTCATGCCTCTCAAGGTGACGAATGAATTGGGACTCACGATCACACAACCTTATAGGAACATATGTGGTATGGACTCAAGGGAAATTAAGGAGTGTGGCCTAATAAAGAACTTGCATTTGAAGTTATCCATATACCTTGACATATCAATGTTGATGGATGTCATTGTCAAAGATGTTCCTAATGCTTGGGGTATATTTCTATTAAGAAAGTGGATTGTTACTTTGGGGAGTAGTATCCAATTAGACTTATCTTATGTTACCATCCCAAAGTGTGAGGGTACCTTTGTTACATTATATAGAGAACCTCCTAGGAAATATCACATAGAAGACCCCAAAGAACCAATGAACGAATTAGTGTGTACAAAATTGATGAATTTGGAAATTACTTTGTTCTTGCACACTCATTGGCCCATGAAGTGAAAGAAAAACCTACAGAGAGAAGAGAGAAATTATGGAAGATGCATTTTGATGGAGCATAGTATAGATTAGGTGTTGGTGCTACGTCAATATTTGAATGATTTAAGGATGCAAATTTTATGAAGTAGTTAAAGTGGCCAAGTAGAGAAGATAAATTCCAAAAATTCTAATGCAGTCTTGGGGCAACTATTGCAAATTTGCTCATAACTTTTGTTTTGGGCATCATAATCAAAATTTAACAAAAACCCATTTTAGAAAAAGAATAAATCCTTACATATATGTATAGGAATCATCTCACCAAGGTCTATGGAGTGAGAAATTGAGACTTTTTTTCCAGAAGGTGAAATGTTGAAGAAATACGAACCCTTGGTGCTTGATGCCAAAAAACCATTTTAGATATCAAAAAATCATTTGAAGCAATAGGTGGAACAACTTCTAAAACACACTATGGAAGTCATGGAAATTGTAGGAAGTCTGGAGCATAGCGTCACTTTTTCGTCTCGCAAGATTTCCCGTATGTAGGGAGGTTGAATACCATGAACATCTAATTCTTATCAAGTTTGAAAGTTTGTACCTATAAACCTAAAATATAAGTGGAAGGGAGTCTCTTGGTCTTCTTTGTGCTTTGGAAGATGACAGGGAAAACAGAGCGAAAGAATAAGCCTCAAAGTCTTTCTAGATGCACTTGAGATGAAACACTAAAAAACAAGAAATCCACTTTGACAGAAAATCACTCTAAGGGTCTCACTTATGCGATAAGCACTTGGGAGATTGACCTTGAGAGGAAAATCACCCCATGTATATCTTTGATGAGCTGGGGTGATGGACATATCCAAGAGCGATTTGTCCTATGGAGAAAATCACTCTAAAGGTTTGGGGACCTACCAAACTGAATATAACTTAAAAATAGTTAATTCCATTAAGGAAAATCACTCTAAGGGATCTTTTGTGTAATCAAAGGTGAAATTCATTGGGGTGAAATGTGTCAAGGTTAAATTCACCTCCCAAAAAACATTCTATCCTTCTTAGAAATCACCCCATTTACATTGGAAGTTGTCCCGATGAAAGGAAGGAGGGAGGAGTGAATTCTTATTTCCAAGAAATTGTTCAAGATAACTCATTAATGTGTTGGGGTAAAATTCACCCCAAATAACATCTTGTCTTTATTGGAAAATTTCTCCATATACCTTATTAACATTTCCCCTTTTAAATTTTCCATTTTTAACAAACTTTTATTATTTTTGATCCATTATGACTTAGCATGTATTGCTTTTACTTGCTTCGATCTAAATTCCACTCTCCATCTATTCATTACTTCTTATTAATCCATTTAACTCATAATTGCTAATTTTAACAAGTATTGCTTTTACTTGTTTCGCTCTAAATTCTACTCTCCATCTATTCATTACTTCTTATTAATCCATTTAACTCACAATTGCTAATTTTAACACAAAAAAACTAATTTTAACAACAAAATTTATCGATTAAGTGTATTTCGAAAATAATTAAAGGCGTTGTCTAACTATTCTATGAAATAATTTTTTTAATCAGGCCACTCAAATCCTCATTGGATTGCTTAGGTGGAAATAAACAATTTAATGCTCGGTTTAATTCGGATCCGCTTATACCATCTCGTCTTTTCACGTCTCCAGATGATACCTCAAAGCAACATGGTTCCTCTCTTTCCAGTGTTATGGAAAGCTCAAAATCTCTTAACTTGTATCAGTGGATGGATCCCGGTAGTTCCTCTGCAGTCATAGTTCTGAGGTATGTGATTAGGGTTTTATTGGTTCAACTGTAGACTTAGAAACCTTCTACAGTAGCAGGTTAGAGATGAAAGTTGGAATCACTAATCCTATTCATACTTCCAACCTTTATCAGATAAAAATGGGTCAAAGGGTCAAATACATGCACAACCTCTATCACATAAAAATGTCAACCCAAACGTTGAGCAAGAGGTTGAGGTTCCGATCAAGATATCCCCTTAGATTGAAACTAGTGGAGATGTGTTGCAGAACCTAAATGAGGATGAGAAGACTTTGAAGCCTATCATGGAGGATCCTACTCATGTCCCTGGTATTATTACTCAGTCTCCAAATAAGGATTTTCAGATCGAGATGGTTTCTTTAGAGGCTCCAACATCTGATCTAGGTAAGCATATTAAGAATCTAGCCCCACTTAGTGTAATCTCTCCTTCAGATCAAAATATTGATTTTGGATCTTGGGTAAATAATTATGTTGGTCTTAATGGTGAGAGGGAGAAGGTGGATTTTTTAAAGGATTTATCCAAGATTAGAGATTCCCTCAATGATATTTTAATTAGTGTTTTTGAAACCCTAGCTAAGAAAGATCGAAGGTGGATTTTTTAAAGGATTTATCCAAGATTAGATATTCCCTCAATGACCTTTTAATTAATGTTTTTAAACACTAGATAAGAAAGATGGAACCTCATCTTCTAGTGATTTCTCAATAAATCTGAGTGATGATAAATAAAATTATGGGTTTTTAATGAGGATGGGAAGGAGGAGAACAACACGTATAATATCCACCCTATAAAAGAAGGACTAACCATTTTCGAAGGAGGTATTGAAGGTGGCATGGGTCAAATTGAAGGTAGAGGGTCTAAATAAAATGGGAGAGGTAGGAAAATACCTTTATATCTCTAGCTCAACAAAAAGTAAACAAAGAAATCATGTCTAGTAAACAAATTTCACTGGAAGGGTTTCTTAGAGCAACCAATACCCTTTTGATGGGTGACACATGATTCTTCTATCATGAAACTATAGGGGTTTGGCCAACCCCTCCAAAAAAATGGYTCTAAAAAGGGTTATGGATGCACATAACCTTGGCGTGGTCCTTCTACAAAAAATCGTGTCTAAGGGTGGGAGGATGGTCTCAAACTACCTTGTATATGCAAACTATCTTGATTCCTCATTAGTGGAGTCKCTTGATGAATATCAAAGTATTCAATCAAATCAATATCCACCAATATTGAGTAGCCTTCATGCAATAAATCTCAGGAAGTCTAGTTGCACTCATTGCCAATGGTGCCAAAAATCTTATCACTCAAAATTGACCTTGTGGAATTTCATCCCAATGGAATCAAATAACATTGAGGGAAAGTGACAATGTCATCTTGCATAGCCCCTCTCGCTTTGGGCTACTTTTGCTAGCAGCAAGGGTGAATCCCTAGCGATATGAAATCTAAAATATTGAAGTATGCCCTATAAAAGATTTCAAATATGCAAAATATATTAAACAAAATCTCATAAATTATGTAGAATTATGTTCTTAAACACTTGAGAACTACAAGTTAAATTTAGATTTATCTGCAATAATGTTAAATCATTATTTTCCTCTTGTAAATCTACAACAATACACTTAAACGCGCAATAAAAAAGTTGCATATCTACGAGTAATATACCAAAAATGAGTGAAGTAAAATATTGTTTTTATGTATTTTTCGTATTGGTAACCTCTATCCAATGAGCATGGAATAAAATAAGTAAAATAGAAAATCAATTGGGTGGGAAAAATACCTAAGGCCAATCAATTCAAAAATTTCCACATCAAAGCATTAAATTCATTTATAAGAGAGAGTTGGTCACTCGAAGAGTTTCTTCTTTATTTCAAAATTGAAAATACAAAGTTTGAGAATATTAGAGTGACACCATAAGAACTCAAGGGGAGGTATATACATTGCATAAGTACTTTACCCTCACAATACTTGGGAACAAAGTCAGGTGAAAACTATGGCAGTAGCTTCGACACTCAATCATGAACTCTCTCAAAGATCTGACATGAAAGGATTCAAAAAGTGAAGAATGGAAGCAGGAGAATATAAGTGGAAGGACTAGAAAATTATTGATACCTATCTCAATGAATATTTCATCTCTTATAGATTGAAAATGGATCAATACGAAGCAAGTATCCAAGAGTATATTGGAAACTAGAATAGAAACCCTTAAAGCATGTTAGAACATAATAGAAGAGAGTGTCTAGCTTTAGGTGGTATGATCCTCACCCAAGATCAGAAAAGTAAACACAAGTGGAGCACTCAACACGTGCATAAGGTTTTTACAAAAAAGAAGAAGTTCCAAGTATCTCCTCATCTACTTGTAATAGATGATTGAAAGAAGAAAATAGTATTCCAAGAATAACCATAGAAATCTCGCAAAAAGAATCCCCAAGTGAGGCACACTATATTTTCCAAAATGTATTTTCCATGCACACTACATTTTCAGAATGTATTTGCATGTATTTTCCCTGTTAGTTCTTTAAAGTTGATTTTGATAGTACATTTTTTGTTTTGAGGCCCATTTTTTACCTCAAAATTTCCCTATTAGAAAGAACCAAGGAAAGAGTGGAGTGTCCAAAGAAGTAGGATTTCCCATGGAAGGGTGAAGGAGAACCACTTTCCAACAACAAACCAAAGGGGTGAGGTGTGTACAAGATTTCAATAGGGATGAGGTGGGCATACCTATGCTCATCGAAATATCTCCAAATAATAATATAGTGGGGGACCATGACAAAGAATGGGACATGCCAATGAAAAAAATGTGTTGCAAGAGAATATAAGATGGGATCATGGCGAGGAGGCACCAAATCATAATATAAGATGGGATCATGGTGAGGAACTGAAAAAATTTCATGGGACACAAGGGTTACTCATTGAAAATGCTCTAAACAAGGGAAACAAAAGGATGTTGCCAACAAAAGAACACGTGTTAAGGAAACACAATACCCACCTAGTATTTTCAAAGGGCTTCCAGGTGGGGGATGGAGATCACAATGAGGGGATAAGGACCCCAACAAGTAATCTATTATTGTGTCGATACACAATATTCAAATGGAATCCCAAGGGGGATACTATGTAGGAACGATAGTGGGAAAGGCGAGGAGATAAATTCCCTAGTAAGCAACTAGATGGATGTAATGCAAAGGGAAAAAAATGAAAATGGAAGTGACCAAAGGTAGGGGCATGAATGATAATCTCCTCAATGGTGAGTGAATGGAGGCATAAAAATGGATAATCATCATAGTATGGATGAAGTGGAGGGATTTTGATATGTGATAACTCAACATATATTATACCAACCAACAATGCAAGAGCTTGATGGATAATGGTGTCAACATGATGATAAAAGATACATGAGGCTTAACTCTGGGATGTAGACTATACAAACTTCTAATACTAAGGAGGATGAGATGGAATGGGTGCCAAAAATTCTAGAGGGGTCACTAAGCTAAGGCACCCATGTGGATAAAGATCTATTGTTGGGTAAATGACAAATGCAAGAAATGGACGAGCTAAGATATCTACCCAAACGACAATGGTTCTACAAGAAAATCCAAGGGGAAGGAGAGACAAATGTCACATGCTTAGAGGAGAGATGTTAATCTATATGCCAATCTAAAGAATTTTAACCTAAAAGATCCACATATCATAGAGAGACAAGAGCTTCAATAGTGAATTCTCACACACGCACCAACCAATACCATAATGTAAAGGTCCATATGAAATCAAAACAAGTGCATAGAAATTCAAATTAAGTAAGGTGCATGCCTCAATTCTTCACGATAAAAAGAGCATTTGGATGAAGTTTTTGTTGGGTATGTGTTATATTCTTTGCACAATTGTAGGTTCCCCCAAAAACAATTGGGGGTTTATTCACCAATTTTTTGGCCATCTTTAAGCTTCAATGGGGGTGGTTTTTCACCTTTGGCAGTTTAGTGGTGCATGGTATTTCAACCCATGGTTTTCTAATTCCGGTTAACGAATTAAAGTTGTAATCTAATCTCAGTCAATTGATTAGGGGTTTTTTGGTTGACGTGAGATCCTATATATTGTATTGTAAACAATGAAGTTGCATGATAAAAGAATTAGAGGTGTGGCTCTAAAACATGTTGTTGGTTTTCCTAGTTGAGTTTCCAGGGTAAATATTTGTATATATATGTGATTGCAATTGTTTTATTTTTTGTGTTAAGAATCTATGTGTGCATTGCATTATTGTAAAAGGTTTAAAACTTACCTTTGACATCATATCATTTATTGTTTCCAGGGGGACTCCTTTATGGCTAAGGGTTTGGCTCGGGTCTATGATATACCTTGTTACAGTGGGAACTCTGTGGTATCGATTCTTATGGTGAAAAGAAATGATGAGCAATTAAATAGAGATCGAAAAATTTAATGGGAAAAGTTTTGAGCTGTGGAAGATCAAGATGTAAGATATTTTGGTAGACAAAGATCAATGGGTTGTTGTAGATCCAGGTATTGCACCTACGGGAATGTCAACAAAAGACTAGAAAAAATTAGATTGGAAGGTAAAGAGCACAATCTGGTTATGTCTCTTAGATTCAATATTACTAAATGTGTCAGGGGAAGCTAGCTCCCTGAAAACAGTCCTGGAGTTGTCTTGCATGTCGAATATGGACACAGAGTTTGGTGTGAACTCCACCTTTTTTCTTGAGCCTGAGTGTGTAATCTGATACACTAAGAGCAGATTCACGGAAATTTGAGGAACATGGAGAACGTTCTCAAAACTTCCATGATCTAGTTCTACTCTCCCTTTTCCGACAACCTCGATTGGAGAGTCACACCCCATGAGGATAGGAGGACCATTGCATGCAGTCAAAGAAGATAAGATATCATGTGTGGTAGCTATATGGTGGGATGCGCCTGGATCCATGATCCAGACATTAGGTGAAGAGTGAAAAACAACTAATGCATGATGATTACCTTTGGGAGCATGATATTCTAGCTTCTTCTTGGCACCCTCAGGAATTTAATCCCCAAGGTTGTTCTTTTGAAGAATTTGAGCCATAAATTCTATTTGCTTATTCAAGCATGTGGATTTTGGATGGAATCCTCGATTTCAGTAGGTACACTGATGTCCTTTATTCCCTTTTCTACTTTTGGATCCCGAGGAGTCATTGAAGGGTTTGGAGTACCCTTCCTTCTTTTGTTCTTCATGCACCTTTTCTTTGCCTTTATTTTTGGATTTCTGATGTTGAGAACTACTGCCATCATGTGAAACAAGTGCATGATCTTTGGAGTTTTTGATTACACCCATCTTGATGAGTTTGTCTTGCTCTTGAATCAGGGCCTCAATGAAGGTCTCCAAAGAGGGCATAGTCCACGTTACTCCATTAGTCAACCTCTATGTGTGGAAAGTAGAAACAAAAACTAAATAATTTGGACCAAGTTTTGACAAAATGGTGAGAACCATTCGCTTTTCCTCCTTTGATTTATAAACCCCACAAGTCTTGAGTTGCAACAACAAATCCTTGTACCTTTTGAAGAAATCCTGGATGTTTTCAAAACTTTTCAGATCTAATGTAAGTAATTCCACCTCGAACATGTGGCCTCTCATTTCATCTTGTTTTCCAAAGAGTCCTTCCATGATGGTCCAGATCTCGTTTGGAGTTTTGAAAGAAGATACATGAAACAACAACTCAGGGGATATGTGCATGCAGAGGGCTCTGTAAGCCTCGTCCATTATATTGAGGTGTTTGGATTTTTCAATGGTTAATGTGGGTTATATTTCCATATCCATGGTTAACCTCTACAATCCTCTACCTCAGATAAAAATCTCCATCTTTTTTTTTTCCATTCAAAGTAGTTGTACGGTGTTAGCATGACAGACGACAAAGATTCCATTCTTCCTGCGTTATTCAATATTTAGTACCTGCAAATAAAAAATGTTGGTGTGCCTTCTTCCTAATGGTCTATGGGCTCTGATACCATGTATAATGTGGTGAGTACCTGCACATAAGATTTAGCTAACAATCAAACGTACACAACTTGCAAATGGTGCGAAGAGAAGAGAAAAGATGAAGAAAAGAATGAAATAATTTCTACTAACCTTATTCCACACACAAAGAGTGAATAATTTACAATAGATATAAGTTACATAAGTAACTAATGAGCCATAGTAGTGATCTAGAGAGATATAGACACTCACTGACAGACACTGGAGTGAACTGCCACCTAGTCCTAGTTAATTGATCCATGCAATCATTAGTTAATTGAGTCACACATGTGGAAGTGAGAGAAACACATGTAACTGTTGGTGATAAAAATGAGGTTGACATTCATGAGTGACTTCAACTAGTCTAACTGACTATGAACTGAAGAGGAATTCCCTTTTTCTTATAGGGGAATATTCTCTAGAGAGAATATTCTCATCTAAGGAAGCGTTCTCAACATTGGACTATCAATGTTAGGAAAATAATTACCTATGTGAGTGTGCAATATCTCCAACATTAGTCATGTAACCATTTAATCAGAATGAATAAGACAACATGAAAGCAAGATGCTCAAGGAATGTTGTTTTTCTTGTTTGGGTTTCCAGGGTAAAATCTTTGTATACTATATGATTGCTTTATCAATTACTTTCATGTTTAAATATGTCTTCTTCTCTTCTATTAGGTTTAGCGTGAAAGTCTATTTCCTAACATGTGTTATCAAAGATAAGGTTCATAGTTCTTGGATCTGAGCTAAACCCTAGACCTAGTAAGAGTCATTGGTTAGAGATATTTAAAGTTGTGCTTAAAAGAATGGCAAGTAGTTCAAGAATAGAGATTAAAAAATTCAATGGCCAGAATTTTGAGCTTTGGAATCTTAAAATTGAAGATCTCCTTGTAGATCGATAAAAATGGGTAGCAGTCTGTCCAGGTACCATTTTGAAAGTCATGTTGAGGGGAGAATGGGAGAAACTCAAAAGGGCAAGGAGTACGATTCGAATGTGTCTTGCAGATTTGGTGTTGCTAAATGTCTCAGGTGAAGACTCGACCAATAAAATGTGGACAAGTTGGGGAGATTATACCAGTATAAATCCCTGGTAAACAAGTTGTTCCTTAGAAATAAATTTTATCTTCTGAGGATGAGTGATGGTAGTTCGGTAACTGAGCATTTGAATGCATTAAATACTATACTAAGTTATTTATCATCTATAGATTTTAAAATCATCAAGGAGAAGAAATGTATTAGCCTATTATGTTCTTTTCCAAACTCCTATGATAGCTTAGTCATGGCTATAGCGAGTAATTCAACCACACTAGCACTAGAAGATGTGGTTGCATCACTACTATTATAAGAAATGAGAAGGAAGAACATGGAAGGATCAACCAAGATGATTTAATGGTGAGAGGTCACCCAGTTGACAAAGATAAAGGGAAATTCTTTAGTAGAAAGTCTAAGTTGAATTGTAGATCTAAATACCTAGTTCAATCGACGAGAATATGTTGGAAATGCGGTAAAGTTGGGCATTGCAAAAGGGATTTCAAGTCGAAGGCAATGGAATTTAGTACAGAATCCGACGAGAAGAAATCGACTGAGAGAAAGACTACTACAGATAAAGGAGGCGATGTGTATCTGTAGTCGACCAATACAAAGTGGGATCAAGATGTTTGGTTGATTGAATCAAGAGAATCCTATCATATGACACCTCATAGAGAATGGTTCTGGGAATATGAAAGATAAGAAGGAGGAGATGTGTTCTTGGGGGACAAATCAACAACCAAAATTGTTGGATGGGGAAGAGTCTGAATAATACTGCAGGATGGGAGGAGTAGAACCCTTTCAAGTTTGCTACATATCTTGAGTTTGGAATTAAACTTGATATCTGTAAGCAAGATGAGTGATGCAGGAGTGCACACTATATTTAAGAAGGATATGTGCAAAATGGTCAGGGGTGCGATGGTCTTAATTAAAGGAGTTCATATTGGAACCCTATACAAGTTGTTAAAGAATGTCAACTCGACTGGATGCAACAACATTATTGTTCCTGAATTCGACTTGATTCAATTTATCTCGGGCCGAGCCAATTCAAATCGACTCCACAAGTCTTCGTCAAGTCAAACTGACCATGTTATGGCTCGAGAGGATGGGACATATTGGAGAAAAAGGACTCCGAGCTATGCATAAAAAAGGTATGGTCGAAGGTTTTCCTGAATGTAATTTAGAAGTCAATTTTTGTGAACATTTCATATATGGAAAACAAAATCGAGTTAGGTTCCCATCTGGAGCGATATGGGCAAAGGGGATTCTAGAATTAGTTCATAGTGATGTGTTCGGGCCTCTAATAGTCCCTTCACTTGGTGGATCCCTAAATTATTTCTCCTTCATATATGATTTTTCCAGGAAAACATGGATATATTTCCTGAGGAAAAAATCATAGGTTTTCGAAAAATTCAAAGAGTTTAAATCTCTTGTGGAAAACCAGACAGATAAGAAGATCAGGGTGTTGAGAACTGACAATGGTGGTGAATTATGTGGAAAGGATTTTGAACAGTTCCGCAATAAATGTGGCATAGCACGCCAAAATACCATACCATATAACCCACAACAAAATGGAGTTGCCAAAATAATAAACATAACATTGGTGTACAAGGAAAGGAGCATGCTCAGTGGTGCTAAGCTCACATAAGAATTCTGGGTAGAGGCAGTCGACACTGCAAAATATCTAGTGAATATGTCTCCTTCATCGGAGATAGTTAATGTTAAGCCTTAAATAGTGGCTCATTACCCCTTAATTGGGGCATATTACATTAGTAATGTTATTTTATTTATGTCATCTTGAGTCCATTAGTTGTAATTGTACCTCCTAGTATCCTATATATACCAAGGAGACATTTTATTTGGAATCATCTTGTACTTGAACATTTATGTGGTGTAAAAGGAGGTTTCCCCCTCAAAGAAGCTTATTATCTGAAATTATCTCTTTTTCAAGGCATTGAGTACTTATTCTAAGGTTTTTCTATGCTATATTGATATTTGGTTCTTAACATATGGTATCAGAGCTCAAGGTCTTGGGGTTTCGCTGCTACATATGAGACACCTTGGAATTTTCTCTATAATTTTTTTTCTACGATGTTTCAGAAGGAACCCCTTGGAGGATATTTATTATACGGATCAAGGTACGTTGGGTTAAAATTTCATTTCCTGAGGCCTTATACTTTCGGAGATACAGCCTGTGTAAGATATGGTTATGGAATCATCCTGAATTGAGTCATTGCGGAATTTTCGCTATAAAAAAATTTCTGTAACGTTTCAGACCCTGAAATTTGGAGGTTATTCACAGAAATTAGTAAGGTAACTGTGATAAAAATTTCATCTTCTGGTTCATCTTACATTTGTATATACACCCTGTGGAAGATAAGGTATCTGACTAGTCCTATTGACTAGTCTCAAGCAGGTGTTCCGAGTAAAACAATCATAACTTCTTCCTAGAGTATCCAAATTGAGTGAGACTCTTTGCATTGGATATTGGATAGTCCGTAGTATTTCTGGTACAAGTTTCATAATTTTTTATTAATTATTTTGTGTGGGGAACGCTATACAAGTGAGATCTCCTGGAAAGGCCAAAAATCAACAAGTTGTGAGGAAGTTACCATAAATTCCACTTGGAACATCCAATTTTGATTAGACATGTGGCATTGCAGAGAAAAAATATCAGATAACTACAAAAAATAAAGTTTCATACCCAGAAGGGCCGAAACTTTAGAGATACAATAGAAGAAATATTGTCTAGCAGAACCACCTCAAAATCAGGGTTTAAAAGTGATACTTGTCCAACATGCCACCAAAAAAGGGAACTTCTACACCAAATAAGCCTCCAGGCAGTCCTACTTGGACTCTTGATGAAGGTGAAGAAATGCGTAGGGACATAAATGAATTACAAAATAAGACAATGACAAAATATGAACTACAAGGGATGAAGGATTCAACTAAATCTAAATTGGAGGCAATAATGGATACTAAGATGGATGGTTTAAAAAGGGAGATCATGGAAGGATTGAAAAATTTCCTAATAGAGAGGACACCTGAAAGTGAAAATGTATCCCATGAAATTCATGATGAGGACACAAGGAAGATGAATCAAGAATGGAGAAACTCCAACTTTGGGTTGAGGACCAACCACGTTCCTAAGATCGATATGAGGAAGTTTGATGGCAAGGACCCAATCACATGGATACTTCAGATGGAGAAATTATTTGATCTACATAATGTGCCACATACACAAAAGGTACTAATTACTTATTTATATTTAGAACCCAATCAATTTGTATGGTATCGATGACTTTGTTCTCACAAATCACCCGTCACTTGGACAATTTTCACGGAAGAAATGATAGCACACTATGAGGATACAAGGAGAAATACCTTCTTTATCCAATTGATAAATCTCAAGCAAAAGGGTTCAGTTACAGAGCACATTGAGAACTTCCAAAGATTGAATATAAAGGTAATAGATATTCCAGATGAACACTTGATTGATGTATTCATAGGAAGTTTAAAGGATAACATTCAACATTAGGTTCGCCTTTGGGAACCCAAATCATTGGAGAATGCATTTAGGGTGGCAAGAAATGTTGAAAGTAAAAATATGGCTATGGCTACTAGAGGGACCAATCCTAACATCTATCGAGAGAATAATGTGCCTTCTTCTAAAACACCTCAACCTAAAAGGTTGACACCTCAACAATTGGAGGAAAGAAAAACAAAAGGTTTATGCTTTAATTGTGACATAAAGTACAGTAAGGAACATAAGTGTGGTGAGAAGAAATTATTCTACATAGATTGTGAAGAGGAAGAATAACAAGAACCATCTCAAGATGAAAACGTAGAAGCAATTTCTTCTGAAGATTTGACTCCCACGATATCGTGTAATGCATTGGATGGAATTAACACTCCTCAAACCCTCAAGATCGAAGGATATATCAAAAAGAAAAGGGTAATAGTCCTAATTGATTATGGTAGTACTCATAATTTCATTCACTATAAATTAGCCAAAGCTCTCAATTGCTTTGTATATCTAGCGCCAAAGTTTCAAGAAATGATTGCAGATGGAGGAACTATCAATTGCTCAGGAAAATGCAATAAGATCAATCTTGTTATGGGGGAATATGTAATGAATAGTCCAATGATTTCTATACCCATGGGTGGTGTTGATGTTGTACTAGGAATCCAATGGGTACAATCATTAGGAACAATGGCTTTTAATTTTCAAGAACTTTTCATGAAATTTTCATTGGAAGGAAAATAAATTGAGTTAAGAGGTGTCACTGGGAAACCCGGTAAGGTGATAAGCTCTAATGGCATGACAAAATTATTGAAAAAGGGGCATCAAGGTGTTATTGCACAACTATTCTCACTAGATGTTCAAACATCTAAGCCATCTATTCCCTTAGATCTCCAAGGGATCATTGATAAGCATTTCAAAGTATTTGAAGATATTCCCAAAGGTCTTCCACCCACTTGAAATCATGATCATGATATTCACCTAATTCCTGGGAGTGTTCCTCCTAACATCAGGCCATACAGATACCTTTATGCCCAGAATATTGAAATTGAGCATATGGTTGAATAAATGTTAGAGGCTGACATTATTAGACCTAGCCAAAGTTCTTACTCTGCATCGGTGGTAATGGTATTCAAGAAAGATCTCTCATGGCGTATGTGTTCAGATTATAGAGAGCTCGACAAGATCACTATTTAAGATAATTTTCCCATTCCTACCATTGATGAATTGTTAGATGAACTACATGGAGCAATATATTTCACAAAGTTGGATCTTCGTTCAGGGTATCATCAAATTAGAATGAAGGAAGAAGATATCCCAAAAACAAAATTCCAAACTCATGGAGGCCATTATGAATTTTTGGTCATGCCTTTTGGCCTTACAAATGCACCTTCCACATTCCAAGGGTTGATGATTTCCATTTTCAAGCCCTTCCTTCAAAAATTTGTGTTATTATTTTTTGATGATATACTAATCTATAGCAAGTCTTGGGAGGATCATGTGCGACATGTTGACAAGGTGCTACCACTACTAAAGGAGCAACAACTATATGCCAAACCGTCCAAATGTTTCTTTGGGGTGAAGGAGGTAGAGTATTTGGGTCATATTGTATCTCATGGAGGTGTCAAGGTAGACCCTAAAAAGATTAAGGCCATGATGGACTGGCCGATTCCCAAAACATTGAAGAATCTTAGAGGATTTTTGGGTTTGACAAGTTACTACCGTAAGTTTGTTCGAAACTATGGGAGAATAGCAACACCTTTAATGACACTAACTAATAAGGATGCATTTTCATGGACTCCAGAGGCAACTAAAGCTTTTGAACAACTTAAAGAGGTGATGTGTAAATCTCTTGTCTTGACCACACCAGACTTCACAAAAACCTTTATTATGGAATGTGATGCCTCAGGAAATGACATTGGTGTTGTCCTAATGCAAGAAGGAAGGCCCCTGGCTTTTGAAAGTCGTCCACTCAAGGGAAAGGACTTACACAAACCCATTTATGAGAAGGAAATTATGGAAATATTACATGCATTGAAGACATGACGCCCTTACCTAATAGATAAACACTTCAAGGTCAAAACATATCATGATAGTCTTAAATACTTCTTGGAACAAAGACCATCTTCATAAGAACAACAAAAATGGGTGACCAAGATATTGGGTTATGATTTTGAAATCATCTATAAAAAAGGGAAGCAAAATGTTGTGGAAGATGCACTCTCAAGAAAAGATGAAGATGTTGAGGCCTTTCTCTATGCTATCTCGATCATCCAACCCGATTGGATAATAGAAGCGAGGGATGAATGGAAGAATGTTGAAAATGTGTGGACTCTCATTCAAAGGTTGAAGTAGGATTCCAGTGCATCAGATACATTTACATGGAAAAATGATTCACTATGGTACAAAGATCGCTTATATTTATGTAAGAACTCCCAACTCAAACAAAAGGTACTATTGGAATTGTACACCTCTCTGGTAGGAGGGCACTCAGGATTTTTGAAAACGTACCATAGCGTCAAGAAGGAATTTTTTTGGGATGACCTTAAAACTGATATTCAAAGGTTTATAGCAGAATGTTTGGTTTGCCAACAAAATAAGGTGGAAACAATTAAGACCCCAGGTCTTTTACAACCATTAGCCATCCCAAATCAGCATTGGGAGGAGGTTTCCATGGATTTCATCACAGTGTTACCGAAATCTGAAGGAAAGAGTTTCATCATGGTGATTGTTGATAGACTGACCAAGTACACACACTTTTGTGCACTCTCTCATCCCTTCAAAACTAGTATAATTGCCACCACATTCATAGAGACAGTTCAAAAACTACATGGAATCCCAAAGATTATTGTAAGTGACAAAGATCCTATCTTCACTAGACATTTTTGGACAAAATTATTTTCTTGTTTGGGTACTCAATTGGCTCATAGCTCATCCTCTCATCCTCAATCTCATGGACAAAATGAGATAATGAACAAATGTCTGGAAGTCTACCTTCGTTGCTTTGCCTTTGACAAACAAACACAATGTTTCAAATGGTTACCCTTGGTAGAATGGTGGTATAACACTTCCTTTCATACTGCAAAAAAAATGACACCATTTATGTCACTCTATGGATACCACCCTCCTTCCATCACTTCTTCTCTAAAAGAAAAATCTAGGGTTCAAGCAGTGGAAGATCACATTGAGCATCAACAACAATTTCTCCAAATCTTAAAGGACAACCTGACCATGGCACATAATCACATGAAACAACAAGCATATCAACATTGTAGTGAAATAAGTTTTGAAGTAGGGGATTGGGTGTTTTTAAGACTACAACCATACAA